>JAMXBB010000003.1:115044809-115300361 GCA_024138015.1 Lumnitzera littorea | reverse complement strand
GGTGGTGGAGGGGAGGGGGTTTGGGAGAATACCGTGGCTTGTGGTAGTTGGTTTGAGGTGGTTGGTTGTGGAGTGGCTGATAGTGCTGGTTGGGCAATCTCAGTTGGCCTAGATAAGGGTGTAAGGGGAATTGGTTTGGAGGGTTTAGGCCTAGGGGAGCTTCATGGCAATGGTAATATGGCTTGATATTAGCTGAGCATGGGGGTTTTGAAGAGAGATTGTGGTCGCATGAGGGTTCCATGGTAGTGAGTATGTTTGGGCAATTAGGAGGCACAGTGGTAAGCGAGATGGATAGCTGCTGAAAGCTTGGAGAGTGGGGAAGCTTACCTAGATGGTGTCATAGCTCGATGGCGATTGAGGAGAGAGAGAGTAGGCAACGAAGAGAGAGGGAGAGAGTGATCGAGGAAGAGAAAGAGAGCAGGCACCCAGAAGGGATGACCCTAGTAGCTTGATTCCTAACACCCTCTTTGGGTTGATTTGAATTTGGGATCAAATCTGATTAGTCTTTGTTCAGTTCACTATTAGGGTGATATGAGCTAAGGTTGGCAATGTTGAAGGTATTTAAAACCCCATAATCTTCGTGTAACTTCAATTTGTAGGCGTTGTCATTGATCTTTTAGAGGATTCTAAAAGGTCCATTAGCTCGTACGGACAACTTGTTCCTCTTCTTGCTTGGAAACCTTTCTTACTCAGAAGTAGCCAAACAAAGTCTCTAGGCTGAAATTGTTTTGCTGTCTTACCCTTAGACTTCTCTCACATTCTTTTGGCAACTTGATTGATCTGTTAAGTAACTTTATTGTAGATCTACTGTAGGGATTGTACTCGAGCTCTTGCATCAAGGTCTTCTTGCTCGGATACAATCATAGGGTTATGATCGAGGGATAACTCGAGATTAAAACCATAGACAACTCTAACGGGGGCTTGCTTGGTGGTGTCATGCACCATTAGTTGTAAGCGAATTCAACCACGGGTAAACAGATGTCCCAATCAGCCAAGTTCTTACCTATTGTAGCTCGAAGCAGTGATCCTATAGTATGATTAACTACATTCATTTGGTCGTTAATTTAGGGGTGACAAGAAGTACTGAAAAGTAGTTTGGTCCACATTCGATGCCATAAGGTCCTCTAGAAATGGCTTAAGAATTTGGGATCTCTGTTAGAGACTACATTTCTTGACATGCTAGTAACTGAACAATCTCCTGCAAGAAAAGAAAAGCGATAATCGAAGCATCATTAGTCTTAGAATAGGGCAAAAAAGTATACCATCTTACTGAATCTATCTACGATGACCATTACAGAATCTTTGCCTCGAGCTATTCTTAGTAATTCGAAAACAATGTCCATGCTCAACTCAGTTTATGGTTTCGTTAGGACAGGTAAAGGCATTGCCTTCCCTTATTCGGCTTAGCTTTTGGCCTTCTTACATACGGCATAGCACTCAACAATTTGGTACATATCTTGCCTCATCCTCGGCTAAAAGAAACGAGCACTTAGTAGTTCATACGTCTTTCTCTCCCCAAAATGTCTGGACAGTTCACCATTATGGGCTTCCTTGATCAATAACTCCCCTAGTGAATAGGTTGGTACGTACAATTTTCCTCCTTGAAACAAGTATCCATCTTTTATATGATATTCATCCACTGCCTTTCCATCTATGCAATGCCTTAGTATGGGTTCAAAGTATGGGTCTTGAGAATCTTGTTCTTTAATACTAGTAAACCTAAACAATCTAGTTTGCAGTTCTATCAAGAGCACATGTCTCCTTGAAAGAGCATTTATAATCACGTTGCTCTTTCCCTACTTGTACGTGATGAAAAAATTGAATCCATTGAGGAATTCAACCTAACTCGCTTGTCGCTTTGACAACTTAATCTAACTTTGGAGGTACGTCAAAGATTCATGGTCAGTATAAATGACAAATTCTCTCTATAATAGATAATGCTACCATACTTGGAGTGCTAAGATGAGTGCTAAGAGTTCTTTGTCATACACGGGGTAGTTCAATTGAGATCCCTTGAGCTTCTCACTATGGTAGGCAATTGGTTGGCCTTCCTACATCAAGATAGCACCTATTCCAATGCTTGACGTATCATATTCTAGCTCAAATATTTTTTCAAAATTAGGCAAAGTTAGTACGGGTGCGGAAGTCAATATTTCCTTTAACTTAGCAAAGATTCTCTCCTCATTTTCTCCCTATCTAAAGTCGGTGTTCTTCTTTATCAGCTCAATAAGGGGTGCGGTAAGAGTATTAAAATTCCTTATGAATCTTCTGTAGAAGGAAGCTAGTCCATGGAGACTTCTCAACTTGGCAGAAGTAGTAGGAGTCGGCCACTTAACGATTGCTTGGATCTTTTCATCGTCCACTTGTAAACCTCCTCCACTTACTACATAGCCCAAGAATATCACTTCTTCCTCGCAAAAGCAACATTTCTTAAGATTATCGAATAATCTTTTGGCATGGAGGATATCCAACACAGCATGAAGATGTTTATAGTGACTTGGTATGTCGGCATTGTACATTAGGATGTCATCAAAATACATTACAACACACCTTCCCATTAGATTTCTTAGCACATGGTTCATCAATCGCATGAAAGTGCTCGGGGCATTTGACAACTAAATAGCAGAACCATCTACTAATAGAACCTATGCCAAGTTTTTAACGCAGTTTTCCACTCATCTCCCGGCCTTATGCGAATTTGATGGTAGCCAGACTTCAGATCAATCTTGCTAAAGATCTTAGCTCTATTCAATTCATCCAGCATATCTTCTAACATAGGAATTGGATACTTGTATTTGATCGTTATCTTGTTTATCGCTTGACTATTAACATACATCTACCAAGTACCATCTTTGTTCGATACTAGGAGTACCGGAGTAATACAAGGGCTGATACTTTCCCTAACATATCCTCTTTCCAATAGCTCATTGACTTGTCATTAGAGCTCAGAAGCCTATTCGGGACTCATTCGATAAGCTGGCTTATTCAATAGTGCGACATCGGGTATCAAGTTAATGTAATGTTTTATGCCTCTAAACGGTGGCAATCCTTCCGGCAACTACTTTAGAAATAGGTTGGCATATTCATTTAGCAACTCCCTTACTTCCAAGTGTAGTTCACCCCACTCCCTCAACTTTAATAGTCACCTAACCAACATGAAGGTTGGTATGTCGGCTTAAATAGCCTTTCGGAGCTTAGGTCAACTCATCATCAGAGTCTTCTTCGATCTTCAACCAAGTTTAGCCTACAATTTGTTAACGTAACTTGGTGACATTGGGTTCAGCGTAATCTTTCTTCCATCCTTCTCGAACACATAGGTGTTCTTGTATCCATCATGGATAACCCTTCCATTAAATAGCCATGGTTGGCCAAGCAACATATGTGAAGCATATATGGGCAGCACGTCGCAGAGAATCTCGTTAGAGTAATTTCTAATTATGATTAACAATAGTACTTGTCGAGTGACATGTAGTGTTCCCTTCTCACTCAGCTAATGCAACTTATATGGCCTTAGATGTGCAATAATTGAAAACTTCAACTATGTAATCAGATTGACAGAGGCCACACTGGTGCAATTACCACTATCCACAATTAGTGCACACACCTGATCATTTACCTTACAAATGATGTAAAACAAGTTCTTCCTTTATTCCTCCTCATATGTGGGTTCCAAGTTTATCACATGTTAAACTACCAAGATCAACTGATCTAAGTCCTTAGTAAACACATTCTCTTCAATCAGTTCATTCTCCTGAGCAGTTTCTTTCTCAACAATGATTTCTTCCTTTAGTTCCTCGTTAGTACTTTCCACTTCCAACTTCGAGACGTCTCCCTTGATGATCATAGTCCATTGATTCGGGCATTGAGCAGCCATATGTCCAAACCCTTGGCACTTGAAATTTGATTTAGCTTATTTTCCTCCTAGAGCCTTGTCCTTTCTCATATGTTCGGTCGGCACGTCACTTTTAGGTTAGCCTTTCTACTCAGCTCGGACATCTACCTTCTTAGTCAACTTAGTACTTGACTGGGTTTGGTAACTTCCCTATTTAGGTTGGCTTGACTGAACAGGTCGGTTAGTTGGCATTCGGCTCATTCTCTACCCTTCTAGTCAATGAGCCATTCGTATTACCTTATCCATGGTGGTAAATTGTTAGAGTTCCACAATATCTCAGATATCACTCTTCAAATCAGTAAAGAATCTTAAGACTGTCCGTACTAAGGGCTCCTCTACTTTACAGTGAATCATAAGCATTTGGAACTCTTGGATGTACTAGTCAACAGAGTGGCCTCCTTGCTTCGGCTCTTGAAGCTAAGTAAAAGTGTCTTGCAGATAATTTTCCAACACAAATCTATTTTTAAGTATTCTCTTTATCTAGAGCTAAGTGTTAATCTCTCAATAACCTTCGCATAGTCTGCAAGTTCTTTCACCACATGGTGGCATACCTAAAGAACTCAACAGCAGTAGTTCTCACTTTCTCGTAATCTTCATATTGGTAATTCCAATATATGCTCCACCTTCTCTTCCCAATCCAAGTAATAATCCACACTTTTAGACCCATTGAAGCTCGAAATTTGAAGCTTCACATAGTTGGATATTTAGGGTGCTCGAGCTTGTTCTTCTTCTTCATTATACTCTTCCATGTCCTCTTCACCCAGATCTCCTAAGTCAATCCTTCTTCTCACTCGTCTACCTACTCCTCTACCTCGAACTTGTCAGGCTGGGTTCTGACCTTTAACCAATCGAGTAGCTTCTTTGTATGGCTTCAGTAGGTCGATAAGCCATTATATGAATTGCTTGGGTTAAATCCATTAAGAGGTTAGCTACCTCATCAAGTCTCTCGTCAGTACTTCTAGAGGTGTCTTAGGATTGTCGGCCATTGTGGATAACAACATTGTTGTCGTCCCCAACACCAGCATTGATACTTGGTTCGGTTATTTTCTTTGACAAACTAGACCCCAAATCTTCAAGTCGGAGTTACAACTGATACTACTTCTCCAAATCCAACAACACGTATTCCCTTCAAACTAGAAGCTCAATATTCAACAGACATGGCAACTAAATCAATATAAAAATATTTCTCTGTTTTACATGCCTAAAACAAATTATAGATAGAACTTTGAAGCAAACTCCTACAATCCAAATGAAACCTTTGCTCTGTTAGTAAAATGGTGTAAACTGTGACCAAGAATAGATAAGACCGATTGTAGGGATGAGTCCAACTTGTTGAAAGCTCAAAAAGGGTGATGGAAAAATGTACGAAAGGATGAAAAATGAATGAAAGAGTAAGTAAGCCTACGAATAGCTCCAAAGAATATGACGTACCAATAGAACTTTCGAGAACTCACGGCACAGCTTAATATAACGCACGGAATGGTTTGGTAAGGTTACTCACCACCTAGCCTTACTTAAGGGCCAGGATAAGAGTGAAATAAAAGTAAACAAACAATGTTAACAAGAGGAAGAATATCCAATATGTTAATGATAATTTGATTTTGCGACTACATGTACAAGGGGTATTTATACCTGAGAACTTAGAGCAATCTGCCTAAAAATGAAAAGATAAAAAGAGTATTGTCCTAAAGTAATAATGTACAAAGTATACAAAGAGTAAAAATGAATATTCATAGAAAAACAATGATTAGAGTGGTAGATTCTATCAGTGGTCTTGGACACGTGGTAGAGATACATTCGTAATACTATTGGAGGATGCAAACAAAAAAGTACGTGCTGATCGAGTATCTGAGCAAGGGTATGTCAGGATTAGTTCAGGTCAAATCTCTTAGCCTCTTGACAAGAGTGATGTCGAGTAAGTGTTCGACTCGACTATGGCTGAGTAAGTGCGTAAGGCTTAGTTGCTGTCTGGACATTCTTTAGGTTGACACATATCTTCTGAGAGATGGGCAATCATTCGGCACGTCATTGAGAGTCAATTGGCAGTAAAGAGTAACTCGGCCTTGGTAGGAGTCCATTAGAGCAAGAGGATTCACCTCGTTAGTCTCTCTAGTCCTCGAGCTCGATTGTGGATTAAAGGCTCAGTAGTTTGATTTCTAACTACATGTAAATAGGTAAATATTGTAACAATTACCTATAGTATAAATTGTTGTTGGTAAGAAAAATTTTTTCAATGGAGTTTACCACAAAAAATTTTTATGAATGAAACAAAAGTATGGTGTGTATGCATTAGAAATAAACACAAAGCAAATATAAAGAGTTATTGGAGATATATGTTGTGGTGAAAATTTGAAGATAGTTGGAAATTATTTATACATGCCCATTTGATCCAAATTTTGAATGAGAGAAACACAACGCGCGTTCTAAATATTTTTTAAAATGACTATAAAATTAGAATGGTCACATGCACAAACATTTAATTCATTTTCTGCTTCAGTTTTCCATACAAAAGTTTAAATTTTTTCGTCCTCTTGCATTAGTGGCTTAAAATTTACTTAAGAAAAGGTTGATTGAATCCAATTGAAAGGCTATGTGAATTAAAATTGCGGTCAGTGACTCAGTTCAACTGAGTGCGATTGAAAATTTTCTTCCACAGCTTTTTGCTATTGGATAAGACTACATATGAGATTTGTCCTCTTCTATTTATTTTCATTTGCTTTTCCTTATATCTGGCAATGGGTATGTTGCAAAAGTTATTAATTACAACTGATAAATATATATATTTTTTTAAATTGCTGCATGTTGTAGATTGTCGTAGCCTTCTAAATTTTTTATTTTTTTTCCTTCTTTCCTCCCTTGTTGGCATGTGTATGTTGCAAATTGTAGCACCTTACCAGCTTTTTATTTTATTTTATCTTTTTTAAATTTCAATGACTTGAGTCACTAACCCTCCAATTTGTACTCAGCCCTTCCTTAGGTCTAGGTGCTGATAATCTTATGCTAACGATGTTGAGTTTCGGCACTTGTAATTTCTATTATTATTGTTCACGGATGTGCGAAAATCATCAAAGACAATAAATGAGATAGCCCGGTCCTGAAGTGGACATCATATAGGTCGCCAATCAAGGAGAGGAAACATAGAAATTCTAAGGCCATGTATGTGTTTAAAGATAATTACGTTAGGGGTCATCTGCGTATGAGACTAGACGTAAGTATGCCCTGAGTCGGAACTATAACTCGGACAGGACCCGCCCCAGCAGGTCCATGACCCAGACTCAGACTCGTAACATGGGTTAGACTCGGTGTGTGGACCCACTAGTTTGGTGGATCCTAGATGGGTTACATGCAAAGACTTGTCATGACTCAAAGGGCACAACTCGCCTCGACCCGGTGGGCTGACCCATCCAAGTTTTTTTTTTTTTTTCAATTTTTGTTCCTTTTCATAAAGTCATCTAAAGAGGAGAAATAAAAGTAAAAAAAATGTTGTCCATTAATGAATAGTGACAACACTTGTTAGTATAAGATAAAACATACATATTTACAAATGTATATTACATGATATTATCAATCACCCTTCTTTGCAAAGTGACATGCAAAATGACAAAGTCATATGTATGTAAGACCTTATAACGTAGCCTACACACTATTGATAACTTGTAGCTATGTTAAGTGCTCTTAGCATACATGTTTTCATCTATGTAGACATATGGACAGATAGATGGAATCAAATCGTATACATTGGGGTTACCTACCACTAGGTGGATGAAAAGTGATAGCTACAAAAAAGGTTGCTTATGTTACAAAAATTTAATAACTACCAAATGGATCAAAATATTTACACCATTCTATGCATTTTAGAAGAATACACGTTGAGGAGAAAAATATTCTCTATTATTTTTTATAACGCTGCAGCCAACACGGCATCAATACATGAATTGCAAAGACTATGCAACTCACACTCGAGGGCACATTCTTCTACACTCGTTGTGCATGTCATTTACTGAACCTATATGTGAAGGATGGTTTAGCTTGTTTGGACTTCAAAATGTGTCTTATCAAACGAGTAATTGATCAAATTTTAAATAAACCAACGATTCACAATAAATGGATGAAAATTTGCAAAAGCACAAGGAAACGTCCAAAAAGATTGAAAAGAGATGTACAGCATAAGTGGAACTCAACATATGAGGTCACCTAGAGTACTATCCCATTCAAAGATGATCGATATTGATTCACCATACAACATATCTAAGAGGTTTCACTACACCTAAGTGATTAGGAAGATTGCATTAGGTTACTTGTTATATTAAAAAAATTTTTATGATTGCACTAAGACATTCTTGCAGGTATACTAGCCTAGCTCTCATTTGTTTATTATGGAAGTTATAAACATACTAGCTACTTTGGTGGATGTGTATTATGATGTACTCTTATAGGAACCTATTAATGATATGACTACTAAATGGTTGAGTTATTATAGAGACATTTATTATATTTATCTCCTTGCTATTGTATTAGACCTTCATACTAAAATTGATGATATGTTTGATTATATAAATTATTACTATGGGAACGTTGATAAGTTCTCTGATACATAAGATGTCTACTCAATTTCAGCAGATAATGTCCTTCACCAGATGAACCGGGTATTACATGAGTTGTTCTACCATTTTTCATATGTTTACGGTGGTTAAGCTCTGGTAAGTCTGTTGCCACCCACTACTTCTCAGCCTAGCAATGTTGGTAGTTTACTTATTGCTAATCATTTGCTATCATAGAGATTGAAAAGGTAAAGAGGCTTTAGTGGGGCCTCAACGAAAATTGACAACTACCTTAATACAGCTTTTAAGTTTGGTAATAGAATTCACATCCAAGAATTCAATGTCTTCAACTAGTGGAAGAGGCGTGTAAAAACATTTCCAATTCTTTCTTAAATGGTGCCACGACATAAACTAGGGAATCATAATAGCTTCACTGTGTAACCTAAGTTAGAAGCTAGTCATCTTAGCTGTTAACGTAGGTATAGTTTACATAAGGCTTTTACCACTCCATTGCTTTCAGCTAGCCAATTTTGAACTTAATTAGGATAAACTTGTAATGTATTTTTACAAAATAGCTTCTCAAAGAAATTTCGTGGTTTACTTGTTTGAGAAGAGATGAAGTTTTAAAAACATATGGATAATGAAATCTTGAATTTAATAAAAAGTATTAAGAAATACGTTGATACAAAAAGATAAAGTGATTACTAAAAATTTGTTAAAATTAACAGGTTTACAGAGTATGGAATAAATATCAATAGTTGAAAACTAGAGGGTCACCTAAGGAAACCCTATTAATTTTCAATAAGTTAGTAAAGTCGATATATAATTAGAAATCTAATCAGATTGTCTTGAATCTCACTTCTTGGCCTCGTTCTCTAAAATTCTAGGACTTGGGTAATACTGGTGAATCCATTAGGAAACTTGTAAACCGCTGTAAAAGAATAAGTGACAACTTGCTCAATAAGTGGGATTGAGGCAATAAAATATATTTGACACAAAGCAACTAGGGTTATTAAGTAAGTTTAGTTATATACTATGCATGTATAAATAAGTGTCATTGCTATGCATGTATAAGTAAGTATCATTGCACGACATTATATGGTCCATCGTAAGATTAGAGAAATTGCACCTACTCTAATTTAGATTAAGGAGTTTAACGTCTCATATATGAATTGGAACCAAAATGGGGCTTGTGCAAGGAGAACATGCTCTGCTCGAGACTTCACTTCAAACTATGGTCTCTAACATTATCGAGACCTCCTTTCCTATCACTTAGTTTAACTAAGGGTAGAGAGCGAACAATTTTAGCTATTCTTATTGAAGGGTCCATGTTTAGTCTAACAATTCTAGTCGTTCTCCTAGTGAGTCGTGTGCATGTTCGGTTAGAAGTTTGGTCAAATTTAAGTTAATTTATTTTTTGGGGTGATCAAGCAATTCCAAATAATTTAGGTAAACAATAACATACATTAAGTAATACATAAAGTTCATCACTCCATAAAAGCAATCAATATTCAAGCGCACATGATGCATACACACAGACAACTAACTTACAATCATAAACAAAATACATACTAAGGCCTCCAAGTATTCTTAAACAATACTTCAAAGTGCAATAAAGCACTAACCCTACTTACTTGGACATGTAACACTTGATAAACACACATATAGGTCGTGTTTGCTTTGGTTTCCCTTAAATATTCAATACAATCACTTTAGTTTTACTAAATATAAAGTGGATGAATTAATTTTAATAATTTAAGTATGGTTATGACTTAGCTTTAGCAAATGGTGTAAGCTTTGTGTTAAGTTCTAACTTGATATTGAAGTCTTTGAACAAGGTTCTAAAAACTTACTTAATACCAAGTTTTGGTCTCAGAACCTTCTGATAAAGTTTCTAAACGATTGTCTTTAAATTAGTCACCTTTTGACCAAGTCTCTAATGTTTTACTAGCCATACTCTTTTCTCTAATCAACTTTTTGAATACGCCTCAAAGTCATTTCCTTTAGGCATTCCACACCAATCAAACCTCGAATCTAGTCCAGAAACCATTCCAACCACATTTCACTTACCAAATACTTCCTAAACAAGTCTATAATAGGGATATAATTTAGTACCTTTTACTATCTAACCTTTTGATCTGGCCTTTGAATCAAAGAATTAAATCCTTCTCTTTACAGACTAACTCTCTAAAGATGTCTCTAAAGGATTTCATCTAAGCCTTCTAAACCAGCTAACCCTCTACTTAAGTCTTTGAAATCAATACGATCATACTTCCTTTACTAAATAACTTCCTAAACGAGGCTCTAACATATTTTGAGTTAAAAACCTTTCATCCACTAACCTTTTGCGTATGTCTTTGAAGTCAATACAACTACACTTCTTCTACTAAATAACATACTAACCATGACTCTGATATGGTTATAATCAAGATCCTTGTATCAAATAAACCTTAGATAAAGTATCTGAACGAAGAATTTAAGTTATTTTTTTACTAAATCAACTTTTTGAATAACTGTCTAAACAAATTCAATTCACTAGTTTGCACGATGCAACTCGCTTTAGTATCTTATTACATTTTACAAACATGATAAATCATTATCATACAATAGGCCCATCATGCTCATGATCACCATATCACCAAAACTTTCAAATCTACATACCCTCATTTTAATACATGTAAACCATAAACTAATGGTTTGTGCATATCTTAAATCCTATTCAATCCAACTGACTTTAGATCACTGTCCCCTGTAATATATAATACCAATGAGCTCTAGGATTGATATAAATAGGTTTCTTTAAAATTTATTATACAAAAATATTTGAAAAATAGCAATTTTACCAAATTTCATTGTGATATGATTTGAGGTACCGACTCCACCAAATGCCAAAGTCTAGCTTGTTCACTTCTTATACGGATATCTTATTTGATCACTTATTTTTTACTTATATTATTTAGACTTCCTATTTCTTATATTTTTCTTAAATTACCCTCATATTTGTATTTATAGGAATGCTATTAGGGCATCCTTTTGGTCATTTTATTTATAAGTTTCTTATCATGTATAAATAGAACACATGTGTAGAGTTTTAGTTAGATTTGACACTTTTCGCTTAGAAGACACTTTTCTACTCACTTTTATCAATCCTTTTAGTAAGAATTATGGTGAGCAACCCTATCACTTGAACCGGTGCGTTACACCTGACGAGTCTAAGGCTTATGTTGGATCTTATTGGTGCATCTTATTCAGCTAGATAGCTCATGGATTTGCTAAAATCTCTATTTTATTTTCTTATTTTTGTTCGTTGTAGTGCCTCTTAGTGTATTCAACCCCGGAGTTGCATCAACCTTATTAGTATCAGAGCGCGGTTCTGATGAGAGAGCATGTTAGGTTCCATGAAGTTTATGTTTGTGTACTGTAGGTGGTTGTTGTTCCTCCCGTAGCTACTGTAGTGAGTGTATTAAAATTACTAATTTGTATTTGAGAAAGTACTATTCATTGGTTTGTATTATGATATTGAAGGTTTACTAACTGGGTTCATCGAGACTTTAAATTAATTTACTTTTCCAATTTATTGGCTACTGGATTTTTGGGTATTGTGTTCAACAAAGACCATAATGACACCTAAAACTGAGGGAAGTGTATTGCCACTATAAGAAGGATTTGCAAATCGGGAATCCTTCGCTTTTGAAGGACAACTGCAGTCCAACTGTTTAGGATTTGAGTTACTTGTATGTGGCCGCCGAAATTATAGGGGATTTGGTCTAAGAATCCATATTAAGTAGTGGGTGGTTGAATTTTTCTTACAGTAAGTGCTCTAATTCTTGGTTTGGATAATTCGAATTCAGTTGTGCGGCCATTGGGAATCCTCTATGTTGTTGTGATAGTAATTGTGTTGGGTCTATGAGTTTGGCTCTAGTAGTTGTCGAAGTTAAGCTGTATAGTGGACTTTGTTATTACAGCTATAGTAGACAGTGGTTGTCTTAAGTACTGTTGGCGAGATTGTGGCCTTACGGTGTTGATGTTTACCCAGTGGTGGCTGCTGTAATTAACTGTTGTGGGTAGTAGCTCCTTATGTAATCGCAGTTGTGTTGGTGGTTTGAACTCACTGGTACTGTACATTAAAAGTAGATTGCCGTGGGTATTGCAGTAGTGGTATATAGTTGTGTGTCGATCTGTGCAGGTGGTTGTGTCTGTGTGTTGTGTAATTGATATTGAACTTGATGTTGTGATTATTCTCGTACTATACTTGACCACAGATTGCGGTTATGTTTTGGTGTGTATCGAGCTTTGAAGAAGTTGTGCCGAACCGCACGTGATTTTGTGCTTGTAACTGAGCTGTTGTGTGTGTACGTGAAGGTGCCGAGGCCTTGTGACTTTGCCGAAGTCTTGGTTGAGGGCCTGTATTAGTAAACAGAAGTGAAGTGCAAAGCCGAGCCGAACCCATGGGTATTTGATCGGTACCGAGTTGAACTGATCGGTGCAGTGTGAAAGTGTACTGTTATGTGTGGTTTGAAGTGCATACATGTGACAGTAGCAAGCTAGTGGTGTTGACTGAGAGTGCCGAACTGAAGAAGTGCTGATGTGTCGTTCTAGTGAAGCGCTGCTCAAATTGAGACCGGCAAGAGGCGCGTACATCCGAGCTGTTGTTTCCATTGAACTTACCGAGTTGAAGACTCAAATGACGAGCTGTTTAGAGTGAAGTCCGAGGTGAACTGAGTGAGGAGTGAACTGCCACTAAGATAAATTGAGTGTCCGAGCCCCGAGCTGTTCCAATCCAAAGCGCTAAGCTGATTAAACTTACTTGCTGAGCTACTAAGTAGTGCATATTCGAGCCGATAGAGTGCTTTGAACCGAGGTGAACTTGAGTCCAAAGCCATGTCCGAGCTCTTGCTTGAAGTGCAGAGGTGAAGGAAGAGTACCGAGCTGATTGTTGAGATGTGTATTGAACTAAATAGTATGGATCCGAACTGTTGACTATTTTCCAAAATTGCCGAGCTATCCTTATCACATGCTGCAGAAGTGTTGGTCAGACTTATTCAAGTCTGAGTTGTTGTATCTCTAGCATTGCTGAGCTCTGAACTTAGTATCTTTACAACTGCCAAGCTAATTGAAAATTATTGTCATGTCGAGCTAATAGTCCTAAAACAGCCGAACTGAACTATATTGTTGAGGAGCCAAGGCGTCATGCCTTGAGTTGTCTAAGTCGCCTTGCTATTGTAACAAGGAGTAACTGTTGTCGAGCTTGTTGCCGAGGGTTTAGGTCGAGATTGCGAAGGACCAAGCTGATCTGCATTTATTACTGATTTACCAAGCTTCGGGATTTCTAGTCCGAGCTGATTTAAGTACAGTTTCCAGCTGTCCTAAATGTTGTCGAGCTTGTGTATTATTGGATTGTGTCGAGCTGAGTTGCACAAGTGATCATTGCTGAAGTGAAGTGGAAGGTCTGAGCTGTGCAAGCATCCGAGCCACTGTAACTAATTGCTGAACTGAGCTGTCTTATTTTTGAAATACCAAGCTGACCTCTTTTTCCCAACTAATTGCCAGAGTGGGCTGCATTGCACTACTTATTCCTTGTTTATCCGAGCCACTACATTACCTGACCGAGCTGATTTGTCCCCTTAGTGCTATTGAGTTTATACCAAGCAGCAGTGATTTTTTTGTACTGTTGTACTCGTCTAAAATCCAGCTGAGTTGTCCGTTTACCCAAGTTCCGAGCTGACATCCAATATTTTTGTTCCTTTGGGTGCTATTAGTGGACCTCTCTCCAAGCTCTTTATGTGCATCCAGTCTAGTAGGGAAAAAAATGCAGAGCATTTCAGGACTACGGATGTGTTGAGCTCTGTGTGTCACCGTTTACCAAAATTGCGAAGCTATTGAGTATGTGCCAGTGAATTGCCGAGTTCGAGTTAACGAGTTGCCCCAACCAAGTAGAGTACCTGAAGATTTTACAAGTTTCAAACTCCTAAATCTTTGAGCTGTTGAGCCTAAGCTCAACTACTAAGCTGTTCTATTGGGTGTCCCAGCAGTTGTATAGTTGTCTAGAAGTTGTTCTACCCAATATTTTAAGCTTACCAACTTGATGATATATATATTCAACAATCCCAGTGTTCATCAAAGATTGTAGACCGCGGTGCCATTAACTTAATTCAAGCTCAATTTTGCATCATGGTAGTAGAGAAATTTTATATAAAGGGGAGATTTAAATAGGGTATTATATTAATTCGGGTTAGTTGCTATCCTATGGACTTTATCTCCAAAATTATTATTAGAAGATTAGGCTATTAAACTATAGACCACTTAAATCCGTATGACTTTGTTTATAATGATGAAGTGACAAGAGTGACGAAGAAAGCAAAAATAGTCTTCTGCATTGGAAAATTTCAAGATGATGTTTTATTTGATATTGCCAACAATGGAGATTGTTACATGTGTTTACGTTTTCCATGGAAGATGAGTCATAACATGTGTTATGTGCCCTTAAAGAATACTTATTCCTTCCATGACAAAAAACGAGTTGTGCTCCATCCTATATCCCTAGTTAGTCTTAAAGATGATTTAAGGATTGTTAAGACTTTAGTAGAGAGATGGAGGATCGAAAAGAAAGTTCCCGAAGAGGCCAACAAGGAGGAAGAAGAAGTCGATGAAGGAGTTATTACACCATCCATGATGATCGAAGAAGAAACTAGTTGTGAGGAATTAAATGAGGTAATACCTACTGGAAATGAAGTACTTGAGGTTAAGTTGGAAATTGAAATCTTATAAGTACAGATTTCCCAAGCTCATGTCATTTTTGAGCCTGAAGTTGTGTTATTTCTCATGACTGAAAGCTACTAGAGTTACTTAAAGATAATTGACAGGGTACATGATGAGTCGAAGGAAGGGTGTCTAATGAAAAGCATCATTGATCGTGCTCATGATGAGTGGAAAAAGCGCTAGGCTATGTTTACTTTGACTATTGAGATGAGCTATTGTAGTTTGCTTTTATTTCACTTTTATGAATTTGTTTTTGATCTAAGTGGAAGTTGGAGTAGTATATGGTTAAGTTTCGGGATGAAACTTTTTCAAGAGGAGGATGATAATAGGATTCGAGGTATCGATCCCACCAAATGCTGAAGCCTAACTCGTCTACTTCTCATACGGATATCTTATTTGATCACTTATTTTTTACTTATGTTATTTAAACTTCCTATTTCTTATATTTTTCCTAAATTACCTTCATGTTTATTTTGTATTTACAGGAATGCCACTAGGGTATACTTTTAATTATTTTATTTACAAGTTTGCCATCATATACAAATAGAACACTTATGTAGGGTTTTAACTAGACTTAACATTTAATGAAAAACCCTTGAGATTTTTCTCTTGAAAAACACTCCTTTACACACTTCTATCAATCTCTTTAGTGAGAATTGTAACGAGCAACCCTATCACTTGAATTGATCCATCATATCTGGTTAGTTTTAGGCCATGTTGGATCTTATTGATACATCAAATCTAGCTAGATAGCTTATAAATTTGCTAAAACACTCATTTTATTTTCTTGTTTTGATTCGTTGTAGTACCTCTTTATGTGTTTGGCCCTAAAGATGCATCAAAGAGGCTTAAAAATTACAAAAAATCACCGAAAATATTTTTGGCTGAAATCTTTTCATAGGATTTATACATGCAGTATAGGGAAGTTCCAAAAAAAAAAAAAATGGTTTTAAAACAACAACAATAGAGTTATTTAAAACAACTTTGAAAATTGTTTGATTTTGCGTAATTTCTTAAGAGGTCATAAATCTATTTAAAATTTTTGTAATATAATATTTTTCTTAAATAGTAGGTGCAAAAATATTCTACAATGATTAAGTTTGCTACACTGTTAATTGATGAGATGGCTCAAAATTTTCCAACCTAATTTAGTATTTTTAGAAAACATAAGAAAATCACATGGAAACCAAAGCTCACCACAAAACCATCGTCCGACCACCATCTTCCAGCCCCTCCTTATCGACACAACCAGGTGTTACCACCACTACTAAATGGTGGTGGTGGTTTGCCTTTAGATGCTTTCTGAACCTGTGTTCTCCAATTCTTCTCAGTGTGTGCATTTTTTATTCTAAATTTTTCTTAGAATTGTTCTTTATCGATCTACTCCATCTTATATTTTTCCTAGACTTCTTAAGGCTTGTTTAAAATTTTGGAGAAGAGTGGTGATGATTCCTAAGTTTATAAAGTAAGAAATGAATTTCTCTCTCCTCATTTTGGCTCAAATATCCTAAGTTCTAACATATGTGTCCTTATTCTTGATTCTTTAACCAACAACTGGTTAAGGGATGTTCTACACCTCATCCATATTGACTTTGGTGATTTAGTAACTTTTGTGAGTTTTTAATTATTTTTCCTATAAATTTTTAGTTAAATATGCATGTTCTTGTGTGTTTTAAGCATTTTGAATTATATGATTATATATAATAATTATCCTCAAGATATAAGTGCTATATTTATAAATTATTTTATTTCATTTTATAATTTTAGTATCTAAGTAATTTATCTCTAATGTTTGATTATGCATTGTTACCAAAATCGTGCATTTACGATAAGTAAATTACCATATAATATAATTTAGTAAAATTATCTATTTTTAGGTATACTACTATTATTTTATTATATTTCTATGATCGGGACCCATGGTGTGATCTCGTCTAACTTCTAAGACCTATATGTAAAATATCACCATAATTAGCCAATTTTCATGTATGCCTTAAATTATCTGCTTGGAATAACTACGTGAAAGTACAAGGCTCACAAATAGCAAGACATATGCTTGTGACTTTAGTATTAATGGTTGCTTTTGAACAAGCCTTTAGTATAACTAATGAAGAACACTAGGCTAAACTCAAAAGAGGGAGGGAGAGGTAAATTGAGTTCTATGACAATATATAATTCTTTTCAATATAACCAAATAAATACAATAATAAGAGTAATCAAAGCAATAATAATGAGTACAGAAATTAAAGGAGATAGGGATAGAGAAATTCAAACCTGGATATAACGTAGAGTTCGGACGCAAGGACTTCACTTCACTTTATTAATTTCACAACTCAATACTTCAAGAGCTACATGAGTTTACACAATCTCATTTACACACAACTAACTCAAGTATATCACTTTCTTCATTTAAGATTACAAATGTAAGAACTTTTAAGCACCACAACTATATCTCTTTTTGTTTGATAGCAAATAAGTGTACAATAGACCAAAGAGAAGTAAAAGTGCTCAAGAATGTAAGAGAATGTTTTTCTAATTGCAATAGAATATCATATCTTAATTGCCTTTGGTCGAATTGTCGAGTTTTTATATTAACTCATTGAATTCTTTCCGTTATCACGCATTAAATACTCCAACGGCAACTTAAATTAAACTTACCGGCATGCCGACTCCTTATATTACTAGCAAGCCGGTAAAAAAAATACTCTACTAGTATGGACACCAACAAGTGTGCTGGTATGCCAACTCCTTCAAGCCAATGAGTGTTTTTTTAAGACTTTATACCGTCAATCTAATTTTTCTTTGAGTCGTCAACTTAATAGGCCAAATATCACCAAAAAATTCTTTTAACATACAACAAACAAATATACTTTGCAATCTAACTTTAAGATCATTTGATCACCTTTTAAGAAATTGAATTTCTTATAGAGATAATTGATATATTTATTTTTTAAGAAAATTAATCTATCTTATTCAATTACCTCAATATAAATAAATAATACTTAGTTTAGTTATCTACTTATTTGGTTAAGAACAACATGTTTAGATATATACTTTTTGTTCTCATCAAAATCAATTAATGAACCCTAAGTTCAACAACTAAGACTAATTTCAGATGATCATTAAGACTAATTTCAGATGATCATAGAGCATCGTTATCAGCAATAACCATAGAAGAGCTTACATGCGTTGAAGATTGGGTAAAAGCAAAAAGGCGAAAGTAGGAAACATATGGAACATCCAACAAAGATGATGAATACTTCAACAATTTCAATGCATTAGGTGGAAGTACAGCAGGATCTATACCCGAGCATTAACGAAGTGAAAGTGATTAGCTATCGTAACTTTTATTTTTAAAAGTTTTGACACTTAGAAACATTTATATTGTAATTACAACAAAACTAAACCGATTGTTTTAAAAATTAGGATATCATCTTTAGCATTTTGAAAATGGTCGAAAGACAAAACTTAGAACATTTTTTAAGATTTTTTGTCAATATAAATAACCCGATTAACCACATAAACTAGGAATTTTTTTTTTTTGTAACTTAAAATTGACTAACACAATAATTTTTTAAAAATATCGAACTATAAGAGTCTGATACCGACTAATGAATACATAAGCACTTATAGGGCGACCTTAAAATTTGAAAAAAAAAATTTTCCCTTACATTTTTGTTTCATCGAATAATATTGTAAATCTTAATTATACAATTTTGTTATTTTCCAAATTGTAACATGTCATTTTATTTTTTCTATAAGATCTATGTATTGTATAATCTATAACATCAATGAGTAAAATAAATTTTTATTTTCTTTTTTTTCTTGAATTATTTGTAATGTAATTAGCTTTGCAAAAATATATTTATATATATATATATTTAACTAATTTTGCTATTTCTAAATAACTAAAAAAAGAGAGAGGAAAAAAATGATTCACGAATTCAAGAACTAGATTGTAAATCACCCCATAAACTAGCCTCGATGGGCTAGTTACTGTTTCCAATTTTTAGACACGTGATCGGTAGGTTCAGTTCTAGGTCCAGGGCTGTTAGACCTATGTTTGGGTCTATATGAGACCTAGTGCAAATTGATAAGGGTGCAAAAGAGCTGAGCTAAGGTTTAGCTTGAAATTATAGGCTGAAGCTCGAGCTCGATCTAAGAAATCTAAGGATTGAACTAGGGTTGTCAAGATAAATGAGATCGAGCTAGTTTACTTAAACAAGTTCAAAGTTGAGCTTATCTTTGACCTAAAACTCAAAATTTTAAAATATGCCCTTTTTCGATAATTTTTTAATTATATTAATCTTATTCATATATTGTATTTTTTTAATATAATATGATTTTTAATATAGTTTGTTGGCTTACGAGTATATTCACAAGTCTACTCATGAGTCGACTCATCAATAATATAAATGAGCTTGCTTTTAAGCTTACTCATTAATAATATAAACGAGCTTACTAATGAGCTAGTTCATTAGTCTAAACAGGAACTCGATTTTAGCTCTTTTAAATAAATAAAATTTTATTTTGAATTTAAACTTGACTCATTTATGAATTGAGTTCGAGTTGAGTCGAGTTCAAATAGGATATGACCAACCTAACACACGCATAAACGGTCTAGCTCATTTACACTCTACAAATGGGTCATAAAAAGTGACTAGTGAAAATTAGTCATAGCTATTGAAAGTTTCTTGCCTGTATTATGAGCTTGCAAATAAGCAAAATTTAATAGAGTTGGGAACATCATATCTTTATTTGCACCAATTGATTTAACTTATATAAAAACTTTTTAAACCACTCAATAACTACATGGCCTTCTTTATATTTGGCTCAAATGTACGTGACTTCCGTTTTGTTATCTTAGTAGACTTTTTTTAAGGGGTTTTATGTCTCATAGTGATGGCCATTACCTTGTTCTTGATGATCTATTAAATCGAGAAACTATTGGAACTCCTCTAATTGTAGAGTGCTAGAGAAGAATTTATAATCCTGTTTATTTTGGTGATGGAAGTTTGATTTGCCTTTGGTATGGTTCTACTTGTTATAAGGTTTACACATTAGATTGTAGTGCTGGTTTATGTTAGATTTTTTTTTTCACTATAATTTCTTATGGATTTTTTTTAATCTTTCTTTTATCAATTTTTTCCTATTCGAATTAGTAGACAAATGTTCGAGACGAGTTAAAAATAGTAGATTTATCCTCAATTTAGTATATTCATAAACCAAAAAAACTTTTTTTTTATACTATTTTGAATCAATCTTAAAGCATTTAAGTAATTCAAACAAGTGACTCTATCATCAAGGTATACCCTCATAAAGTTAACATATGCCAAATCATCATGTAATGGTTACATTATAGCATAAGATAAGTAGTGCTTTGCAAATGATGAAAAATTGGAATTGGATACGTAGATTCTATATTTAATGGAACTATAGGTTTGTCAATGTGAATTCTAAGCAAATTAATCACTACCCTGGTAGGTTTAAGCATTAGGAATTCTCTAAGGTTAGGTACCAAAATGTAACAAAAAGAAAATTCTATCTCGCGTAATTTAGTTGATTTAGAAAATGAAAATTTGATAAAGAAAATCGAGATCCCTCTATTCAAGAATGATGTAGTCTCCTAGTTTCCTTTATTTAAGACAAAGACAATCTCTACAAAAGAATTCAAAGGAAATTCTTGAGTTTTATTGAAAATAATTGAATAATCTTGTTACAATCTTCTATACATTCAAGTAAAACCTAATGTGAAATTAGTATCTAACCAACAAACTAACTACTACTATCAACTAATATCTAACTATACATATTAACAAAACTAAACTATTGAATTATTACTTACCTAGGAAAACAGTTAAACAAAAGAATCACTAACTAATATAATTTAGTAATATTAAAAAATCATTAACAAAATCTTCAATATATGCTTCACTCTTCAAGATGACAAGGATAATGTTGTCTTGAACATCCTCGTAAAGTATCACTGAAGTATTAACTTGTGCTTTTGGCTCATGATTCTTATAGGTTGCAAAGTTTAAAATTTGATTTATAAAACTTCTTTGTCCACAAATTTTATGTTTATAATTGGTGTTATTAAGCATCATGATTATCATGGCCTTTTGTTCTCTACTTAGATCTATCATAACAACTTTTACCTTTGACATTATTATTTGTGCAAAACCAATTATGAAAAAATCGCTTTCCTCTTATATATTCATATTAGGAAGGTCCATATCTATATTTTCTTGATCATTCTCCATATTAATTTCTTGTACTACATTCTCCATGTCTTTGATATCATTCTTCTTAATAAATTGTGTTGTTTCTTGAAAATTTTCTTCACTAATATCTTCTATACTTGGTGGGGCATCTTCTTCTTTTTGACTCGTTATTTGCTGTTTTTCCATATATTCCATCATGCTTCCTGTAGAAACTTAAAACTTTCTTTTTATAATTGAGTGTTTTCTTTATATCTTCTCATAATTTATTGAATTCCTCTTATTTGCAAATGCCTAGAATGCTCTTTCCCCAACTTTGCTTAAGACAATTACATTAGAGGTCATGCACGTGTGAGACCTAGTGCAAATGGGTTATAAACATTAAGATTGTGGTGTTGGTGTATGTTAAATTTGTTTGCAATGGGTTTTTTTTCCCTCTTTTTATCTTTCTTTTATTTTTACTTTATTGGGTTTATCAAACATGTATCTAAATGAGTTAAAAATAATAGATTTATACTCAATTAAGTAAATTTACAAAGGGAGAATACTGCTTTTGTGTTAGTTCAAATAATTCTTTGATCGTTTAAGCAATCTAGACAAACAACTTCATCACCAATGCACACCCTTGTAAAATCTATGGTTATTTATCATGACTTAGGTTCATAGAAAAAATGATGGATCTTTCTTTGTTTATAACACAAATTAGCGCAACTTATTATTGTGTTAAATTGGTTAAATATTTTTTTTTTCTAAGAAGTAAGTTAGTTAGCAGATTTGGTCCTTTATTCATGGAAATAAATTAGGGTGCTTACCACCTCTTAATCAAATTGGTTGAGTTTTTACGAAGGTATTTTTGTATAGATTTTAAGTGTACCCTATAGCTAAAGGACAGCACTTCAGTTTTCTGTTGTTTTATTTTATTTTATTTTATTTTTAAAGGCCTGATTGACCTTCAGTGTTTTTTTTTTTTTTTTTAAATAATATCGACTGAAGTCTTCTCTGTCATCATGAGATTAGGCCAACAAAAAGAGGACCTCAATCGGAGATGATAGAGGCACGTTTATTTTCTGACCAAGTACATACCAAGAAAAGGCTTCACATTTTGCAGACTCTAATTGCAGAGCGATCAAGTATGCGGATGTACAAGTCATGAAATTTAGTAGTATTTGGTTCATATTTTAACGGATTTAACTGGAAAATATGTAAAATCATGTTTAATTTTCAATGCCAGATAAAAATATCCTTTTTAATGAATATGATAAAACTCAAAATGCTGTTAAATAACCCATTTTTCTTTTAAAATGGCATGGTACGATAAGCACAATACTACAAAGGGTTGTGTTATCTTATCCTCATTGTATTGATGAGTCATGTTAAATTGTGTTGTGTCGCTCTCTTAAAATAGCCTTCTTATGTCATAAAATTTTGTGTTGTATTGTACTCGCACCTAAACACCACTAAAGAAAACAGAGGATGGTAAATTGTTACCGGAAAATTGGTTTTATAATCAATGGAACTATGTTTGTCCATGTTTATTCTAGGAAAATTAATCACCATTGTAATCGATTCAAGCATTAGGAATTTTCTATGGTCAAGCACCCAAAAGAAACATCAAGAAAAGTCCAGATTTTTTTTATGGAAATATTATGCAGTCCTTTTGATTGAAGGTAGTTTAGGCTTTTAATGACTTGTACTTTCTATTATTGTTCATGGATGTGGGAGAATAATTAAGGACAACAGCTAGAGATAGACAACAAAGCAATGTCGTCTATAGTTTTAGTTAGACCTAGGTAAAGGTCGATTTCAAATCGTGAATCAATGTGGGTGAACCTCGAACCAGTTCGGCTTGTGGGAGGCCAGGCTGAACTGCCCTCTCGAACTGTTGGGCCTTAAGGGCTCAAGCGGGTCAAGAGGGTGGAACCGCTCAAATCGGCAAGTCAACCTTACCGATTTACCCCTTAAAAAAAAAGAAACAAAAAAGAGAAAAGGAAAGTTACGAAATCAAAAAAAATAATTGAATAATATTTAATAGGCTATTGCGTGTCAAAGCTATTTTATTTGCAATAATAAATGGCAATTTTTTAAAAATAATATTATCAAACTAATGATAAATGACTAATCATAAGTTAATTATGCATTAAAGATAAATGAAAAATTTAATTTCAGTTAATGTAAGTCTTTTTTGTAAAACTTGTCAAATATTAAAAACTTGAATATGAGGAAAAAATAAAATTTGAGGAAAAAAATAAAAATGTTGGAATCACATTAAGTCGGAAATTAATAAAAAAATTAGAAATTATTAATAAATTAATACACTTAAAAAAAATAAAGGAGATTATATTATATAAATTAATTAATTATTTAAAAAAAGAAATTAATAAAAAATTAAATATTAAAAAAAAAAACAGTTTAAAGGCATTAGATTGGCTAAACCGACTCGAAACTGCCCCCTTAAGTGTCGATCACAGTTTAGCCATAGCCGATCCTATGAATTGACCATTTTGAGCTAGCTCAACGCCCATCACTAGTTTTAGCTAGCTCTTCATATGCTTAGGGTGCTTTTTCTCTAGCTCCCTTAAAGACAATTACATTAGAAGTCATGCATGTATGAGAACTAGTGCAAATGGGTCAAGGGTTATGAGCATTAAGATTGTGTTGTTGGTGTATGTTAGATTTATTATATGGTTTTTTATGGGTTTGTTTTTATTTTTTTAAATAATTTAATAGATAGTTGTTCAGACGAGTTAAAAGTAATAGATTTATACAAGAAAAAGACTTTTTTCTTGCTATTTTGAATCGATGATTGACTAATCTCCTCGATCTTGGATACAGCTATGACCACTCAAGAGTAATTGGCTTTCAGTGTTTTGCTGACATATTTTCATCATTTGTAATTGAATTCAAAGCACAACTTAAAAGTAATATGCAATACCCATTCATTTTTATACATCGAAGTGTTCTGTGTTATCACGAGATTAGTTGGATAAAGACAAGTAAACCTCAATTCCATTGTAGATGCTAGAAGGACAAGTATATTTTTGGATCAAATACATGCCAAGAGAAGGCCTAAAATTCTCGACTTTAGGGCTATGGGTTTGCAGAACATCGGTCAAGTGTGTGGATGTACTAGTCATGATATATAGTAGGATTTGATTTGTATAATTTTAAGAGACTGAATCGGATAAAATGTCTCACACCATGTTCAGTTTGCAAATTGGGACGTGTACCAAACAAAAGAACTCTTTGATGGATATGAAAAAGCTCAAAAATTTTGTATTACAAAGCAATTCTCTTATTTTTAAAATGGGAATGTAATAAATATGGTTGTGATAGTATTATACTGTTTTATTTTCTTTATACTTTTGTGTTGTTATCGTAAAAATACCTTTTATTTTTTTAAATTTTATATTGTCTTGCCCTTGTAATCAAATATTACCCAAATGTTGTTAAAAAAAAAAAAATCATTAGTGAATATAACCATACATTAGATTATATAGCATAAAATAAAGAGATACTTGGCATAATATACTGATAATTTTATATTGGAAAAATTGGTTCTATATTCAATGGAACTATGATGGTTTATGTCAATTCTAGGCAAATTAATCACCAACGCAATTGATTCAAGCATTAGGAATTCTCTGTTGTCTGGTTTTCTAACGTGACATCAAGCAAATTTCAAATTTTCATTGGGAGATAGTATGTAGTCCTATAACTGAAGGTAGTTTAAGCTTTTTGTGAAACGGACATAGATACAGAGCATGTTATACAAAGTGCAATTTTCAATTATATGGCATTCTTTATATTTGGCTCAAATCTACAAGACTTCAGTTTAATTGTCCTGACACTTTTTTTTAAAGGTTTACTTTGCAAAGTGATTGCCATGACCTTGTTCTTGTTGATCTATAGAATTAAGAAACTATTGGACTCCTCTAATTGTAGTGCGTTAGAGAAGAATTTATGATCTTGTTCATTTTGGTGATGGAAGTTTTGATATGCCTTTAGCATGGTTTTACTTGCTACAAGGTTTCATATTAAATCGTGGTGCTCCTTTATGTTAGATTTTTTAGTTTTTCTCTATGGTTTTCAATGGTTTTTTCTATTTTTCTTTTCTCTCTCCTTTTTATTTTTTATTTTTACTTTGAGTTGGCAAATAGGTGTCCAGATAAGTCAAAAACAGTAAATTTTCGATTAATTTAGTAAATCGACAAAGGAGAGAAAACTTCTTTTATATTACTTTTGGTCGATCTTGGATCATTTGAGCAATCCAGACATATGGCTCCACCATCAAGGCATACCCACATGAAATCATCATATGATGACGTGATTATAGCAAATAAGTAGTGTTTGGGATATGGTGATAAATTGGTATTGGAAAATTCGGTTCTATAATCAATGGAACCATGTTTGTCCATGTTAATTCTAGGCATATTAATCTTCACCATCGCAATGATTCGAGCATTAGGGATTTCCATGGTCAGGCATCCGAATGAAACTTCAGGCAAATTCCAGATTTGTTGGAAGATAAAATGCTGTCCTTTCAACCGAAATCAGTTTGGGATTTCGGTCACTTGTAATTTCTATTATTGTTCATGGACGTTGAAGAGTAATTGAAGACAACAAATGGGTATGTCCCAGGCCTAGAAAGTGGAAATAATGTGTAGATATATGTGGAAAATGGAATAAACATATAAACATCAGAAGTATATCTTCATTCTTCAGCTAGATATGAATAGGTCCGCGGTTCAACGGGTTCTCGAGCCAGACACGGCGTGTCATGGCCCAAGTGCATATGTGCTAGGTTGAGATTGAACTAGCCCCGCTGGCTTCAGTACGAGGCCGGTTGACAATATCGGGTCCACAAGCATAAATTTACTGATGTTCGCATAAAATGCTATGACTAATGGTGAGAAATAGCTCGAATCAAAGGGTACTTGCACCTACAACATCAACACCTTTCTTAAATGCCGGTATTTAATGTCAATTGTACGGTGAATGCAAGAGAAGTGCAGGAATAAACTCATCTAAACTTTTCCTCTAGTTAAACCTATCAAACCAAAAAATGCAATTCTTTTATATTATCATTCGGTGTGATAATAATTTAAATAATTCGTGATTCAGTTTATGAGATCAAATTGAATCGAATTAAATTGAATTGAACTCTATTTCAATACTATTATCCTATCTCTTACTCTAGTAAACTGTCTTTTTTGATACCTCTAATCTTCAACTCTAATTCATAATCCAAGCTAATTCTCCCTAGCATTTAACATGACTAAGCGGAGTATTGATTCTATTCCATTTATGAAGATGATTTACCTATTTAATAGTTACATAAAAACTTATTTCATGTTGTTTATATTTTGATTTATCAATTATTTTCATCATTTTTTTATAAGGATGATTTATTAGGACTATTAAAATATGATTAGACTATAAACTTAGTGTTTTTGAAAGTGGTTTAAACTAAATTAAACCATGATTGATACAAATTGGTTTAAAATCTCAAAACCATTAATAATAATTTGATTGCTTGAAACAAAATGCTTCAAATATGGTTCAATTTGATTTAACTCTTGAACTAATCAGACCCAAATATTCCCCTAATAGACAGAATTAAGGCAGGGGATATAGATAACAAGAGAAATGCTTTTTATCCAAACATGAAGTTAAATTTGCATTTGAACTTTCTTTGAGAGTGAAAATGTATGATCAAAGAAATTCCAAGCCTGCATTTGGAAGCAGTTTTTCCAAACAAACCTCAATTAGCTTTGTCCGTAATTCCTGTGATCATTTTGGTAACCAAAACACTTTAGAAACTGGACATTTAAAACAAGAATTCCAATTTCCAGGGATATTTATAACATGCAACCAGAAAAACATTTATACAATCAGATATTTCTTATTTGTCGGAATAATAATAAGTAGGAAACCAACAATACATCAAAAAAGCCCCACCTGTAAAAACTTGCAACTCCATCCCCACCCAAAATTCAGATTGCTTTAAATGCCGCATTGAAGACAACAAAATTAAACCTTCTTCAGGAATTCCATAACATAGGTGTTGTAAGCACAGCATGCTACATTGAAACCTTGGAACCCTGCTTTCTTAGCCATCTCCTCGAATTCTCTCTTGGTCCTTTCTTTCCCGCCTGGGTTGTGAGCCAACATGATACAGTCAATGTGAATAACGCCCTTTGTGTCAAGGCTGGAATCTGGAGCATCAGGAAGGATACATTCACAAATTATGACCTTTCCACCGTCTGGAAGGGCGTCGTAGCAGTTCTTCAAAAATTTGTGGCAATGCTCGTCGCTCCAATCGTGACAAATCCACTGCAACAAAGCCCAAATGAGTCTGTGTCACTAAATCCATGGTGAATAGAATAAATCAAACCATGCTGAATCTCACCTTCATGAAAATTGCATCCCCCTTTGGAACACTGACAAACATATCGCCTCCAACATGCTCCACACCTGGAAATGCCGGGGCATCTTCAATGACGTGAGGCAAATCGAAATTGATACCCTTAATGGAGGGATACTTGGAGACGATCATACTAAGAACAGCACCAATGCCACCACCAACATCAACCACGGTATTGAGACCCTCAAAACCTTTGTATGTCTCAAGGATTTTCTTCATGGTAATAGTAGAATGATCAGACATCCCTTTGTTAAACACTTTGTTGAATCTCGGGTCAGTTCCATGATATTCGAATGCTGTCATGCCATATGCCTTGTTAAATGGAATCCCACCATCAAGAATCGCATCTTTCAAGTAGTACCTATATTTTTTCAAAATTTCGGAGACAATTAGATTGTATGGATTGATATTAGGACAATTAAAAATCTGCCTCGTGAATACGTAATCAATGAAATAAACTTGGGAAATTCACATATCATTTTGTCATGTTAAAACAGGTAAATTACATTTCACAGGTAAGATTAACAAAAAATAAAAGGATTATTTTAATCTAAATTGGGCATCTTATGAGCTAATTATACACATATGAATATTAAATAATTCATTATTTCGTTTATTTACCAGAATTATATAAGTCTAATAATAAGGTTATAACAAATCTGATTAAGCAACACAATATGGAGCTTAAACTTGAGCTGAACTCTGAATACTTCAATAGTTTAACTTCGAACTTGACCGTTGAATTAAACTTAAGTAAATATTGAGTTGAATGCAGACATTTTGCATGTAAATTAGTCTTATTCATTGTCTCTATCATGAGTTACCGAACAAGCACCGAGCAAGAGAAACATGTAAACGATGCAAACAAGAGACCAAGGAAATATAAGTACTACGTAAACAAATACAAATCACAATTCACAGTTATGTTGACAGAGGAAGACAAAAACTAAAATACCAAAAGGATCACGCGTGTTAGGTGAAGTGGGCCTTTGTATTGACGCACGAGACAAGTAAATTCTTCAACGAGGATCCGACCGAAAAACAGAATTCAGTACAACTTTCTAGAATACCTTAACCAATCAGCAAGCGTATTAAGAATAAAAAATAATGCTAATGAATGCCGGTCATGTATAGCTTTGGAAAAAAAAAAAAAATGATTTGTTACTTATTATTATTTTTTTTTGAAGAAAAAGTTTCAGTCCATTATCTTTCTTCTACAATATGGTTACGTATAGATTTTGAAAAAAATAATAATGATTTGTCACTGGTTCTTCTTTTCTTTTTTCCTTTTCTTTTTTTTTTTTTTGTTTTTAAGTTTCGGTCCATTATCTTTCTTCTACAACATGGTTAATCAACTTCACGGTCGGTATGTAATCTCATTGTTAAGTTCCCATTCCATTTATCTCTTATAGTCATTTTAAGTTTAATGCCACATATCAACAAAAAGATTTAAATAATATTAACATCTTATGTAAATTGATAAATGATATTAAGTATCAATAAAATTTTGATATGTAAAAATATAATTAATATTTAAAAAAAATTCTTATTATCACATGTTAAAATTTTATTAATATTTTTATATTATTTATTACTTTGCATAACACGTTAGTACCTTTCGCTTTTTTTCCGGATCTACCGCAACTTTAAAGAATACATTTTTTATCGTTACCAGCTGGCAGCTAATGATGTAGATTTTAGGATTAACTAAGTCAATGACAAATAATGTACGGGATGACTAAACTAATTGCTTAAATTTCCAACTCACCCTATTTTGCTAATCATGGGAGAAAGAAAAGTAAATACAGTATTGGACACCACATACCCACTAGAGCCTCTTTCTTTCTTAGAAAAAGCTAAAAGAAAATAATAATAATGAGTACATATCTATAAAAGAGATGTGGATGTTTAAAAGTTTTCTAAAATTACAAATTGATAATTTTTCTTATTTAAATATTTAAAAAAAAAAGATAATGCCGAAATATGATATTTTAAAAATCAAGATAATAACTATCATTAATTTATAATTTTAAAAAACTTAAAAAAAAATATTACTTTAAAGGTTCTATTTATCTATAAAAGACATGGCATTTAAGCACGTATACAAAATAAAATGAATTTAGATACAGAAATTCGGTAAACAGTGGTTTTATGTGGTCGACCAACCACAAAGTGCATGATAGAGACAACCTAACCATAGCACATTTTGTTCAGTGTTTGTACTGACAAACCTGTTCCGCACGATTCTTGATCGGTTGAGTCAGCTAAAAAGACATGGAAAATAATTAAATGAATGCATCGACAGACCTAGGTTCATCTACAACTCAATATAACAATACATGATAAACTGACAACGACAATACAAAACATCCTACATCTTATCAATATATACTCGAATATAAGTTCTTTTAAGTATAGGGGAAAAAAAAAAAAAAAAAAAAGTAAAGGGGGACACAGCAGTAAGAAAAACTATATTGAGACGGGTTTTTCTAAGTAGATCTTATCCATATAAAATCTATTAGAACAAGCCAAAAAGAAATTACGATATACGGATACGTATTGTATATTGGAAGAAAGAGGGAAAAAAAAAAAACAAACCTAATTTTCCATCTTGTTTACTTAACCCACATCGTCAAAATTATTGGCACAGTGCTACCCATGTTGAGTCATCTTTCCATAGGTGCTTTTACTAACAATGTCCACGTCATCAAATGAAAAAATAATTGTTCCACTCAACATTAAATTAACAAGAGCCATACAAGTTTGTACTTCGTAATGCTACACAAGGCAGCCAATTTCTTTTAGCAAGAACGAACCGTCAATTAATGTTATATTACCAAAAATAGCATGCATCAATCTGGATGAAACCACATCCTTCAATCAAGTTAATTAAGTAACTGGCTTCAACTCCCTAAAATTAAATATTAAAAGTCACCTGGATATATTACTTTTGTAAGTTCATGATAAACCCTACTTTTTTCAAGGCAAATTTTATGGGACAATCATCAAAAGTCACTTTTTTTTTTTCTTTTAATAAGCTTATTTATTATAATTCATGATCATTTACGTAAAAGATCATCCAGATTTATTACTACCACAAGTTCACAACAGAAGCAAATTCTACCACGTAATCACTAAAAATCTTTTTTTTTTTTATTATTAATGAACTTATTTACTATAATTTAGGTGATTCATAGTAAAAATAAAAATTATCGACAATTCATCTGCAAAACATAGAATCACGATTCGTGTGACAGCAAATAGTTTAACACGAAATTACAAGAAAGATTAAAAAGAAAAAGAAGATAGGAAATTATTCGTAAAGTGGTGGTCGAGGGGGTCATTAGAAAGATTCGACAAACGAAACACGCAACAATGATAGCATACCATAAATAACTAGGAAAAAGGCAACTTGCGGTTTAGTGTCTTACCAGCTTTCCATGAGCACTTTGTCCTGATTCATAAGACACAGTGGAGAAATGGACACGCCATCCTCATTCTTGGTCAAGAACTTGCAAACCGGAGCAAGACCATAAAGCCTCTCCACTTTCCCATTAGGAAGTTCCTTCAAACTACAAGTAAGAATATTATAGCTAGCCAATAGCCGCAACACGCGGTCGAGCATGACGGGTGCGTCGGGGTTGGTGGTTGGTAGCTGGGAGGCAATCTGGGCTGGGGACAGAACCGCACCAGGACCAGACTTAGCAATGATCTCTAGGAGGTCAAGCTCCAAGGCGGATTTTAGGACCATAGGGAGGATAGATGCACTGCCTAGCTGCATGGCGTAGAGGATTAGTTCATCCTCCTGGACCTGGGTTGGGGTCATTTGGGTCTCGCCGGTCGAACCCATGTGGTTGTGGTCTGGTTCAGTGATCAAACGATAAGATTGGAAGTTGTAAGTGGGCGGATGTAGACGAGGATGATGGTTGTGATTGTAATGGAACGCAATGTGGAAAGTGGGTGCGGTATCGATATATGGTGTCTCCTCTCACCAACTCTCCTAAAGGGACCCACGTAAAATCACATTGACATTACCTACTACTTATGTATCGACAACCTTAAACTATTACAACCGGTGGATTAATTATTATTTTTATTCATTTATTATATTATTTGTAATCTAATTAATATTGAACCAAAAATTCATTAATTGATTTTGATAAGAATAAAACAAAAATAGTTGATTAAACTAATTTGATCATATTGAATTAATTGAATAAGATCGATTAATTTGCTTTGTGTTTAAATAGATCAATTAACTCAACAAGATATTCAGATTTTAAATGATGATTAAATTATCTTGAAGTTGGATTGCAATATATAGTTGTTCTTTTTGTGTTGAAGTTGATTTCAAGAGGATTTTGGCCTACCTTTATGATGGTAAGAAAAAGGATCAGCATGACTGTACAAAGCTTTGGAAAACGAAAAGGAAAGTGTTCTAAGCCCGATAAGCTAACATGGTGGTGGACATGTCGGTAGTACACTTGCTGCTAACCATCATGACGATAAGAGTAAGATATCGTCATGCTAGTAAACTTATTCAAAGTAGTCGTTGAAGTATTTAATGCAAAATAATGAGAAAAATTAAATGAGTTAATATAAATGCTCAACAACCCGACTAAAGAGAATTAAGAATTAATATTTTATTGTAATCAAAAGAGATTCTCGTACATTCTTTGGCCTTATTACTTATTATTTGTCTCTCATAATTCTTACTTGCTATCAAACAAAAGAGACTCAGTATGTAGTGCTTATTTGTTCATATACTTGTAATCTTGAGAGAGATTGTGTGAAATAGTGATTGTGTGAATTTGTGTAGCTTTTTAAGCATTGTATTGAGTGATTAATAAAGTAATGTGAAGTCCTTGATTGAAGGCATTTGTAAGTCCGTAGAGATTAGGAGGCGGTTCGAACTCCATGTTATATCCGAGCTTGATCTTCTTTATTTTTATCTCTTTTAATTTCCGCATTTATTATTAATTTATTATCGTATTAATCATCTTAGCTATTGTATTAATACTTAATTTCAAAAAGAATTGTAATTGGTTTTAAAAACTCAATTCATCCCCCCTTTTAAGTTTAGCCTAATGTTCTACAATTGGTATCAAAACTAGTCTCTAATCACTTGCTAAATCGCATATTAAAGTAAAGATTATAGCATCTAATGCATTAGGTTTTCTAGAAGGATAAGAAAGTAATAGGCCTTTTCTTCTAACCGGTGGCAACTATCTATATTGGAAATGTAAGATATCTATATTTTTGGAAGCACAAAATAGATTATTGTGGTATATAGTTAACTAAGGATCATTTAAGATAGAAGGGAAAAAAGAAAAAGAATATTCGGATGATGATTGAAAGTTACTTAATCTAAATAAGGTTGCTATGAACATCTTGTATTGTATCATAAATGAAAATGACTTTAATAAGATATGTACATGTAAAAGTACTAAAGGAATATGGGATGAACTATAAAATACATATGAAGGAACTAGTAGAGTAAGGGATACAAAAATAAGCTTATTCTATGGATAATTTGAAAATTTTAAGATGGATCCAAATGAAATGATTGATAAGATACATAATAGATTTATCAATATCATCAATCCTTTAAGTATTCTTGGAAAGACATTTACTAATCTTGAGACAAATTCTAAAATTCTTAGGTTTTTGCCAAGAGATTAGGAAACTAAGAAGACTGCAATTGATAAAGCCTATGATCTCAATAAAATATCAAAAGAGTAACTCGTTAGAATACTTATGACACATGAGATAGTGAATAGACAAGGAGAAGATTCTAGAAAGAAGAAAATTACTCTAAAAGTTACGAAGGAAAACATAAGTGAAAAAGAAAGTGAAGATAATGATGAAGTAGCAATGTTGGTGATGAAGTAGCAATATTCATGAAATTCAACAAAAGGATTAAGAAGGATAAGGATGGATATGGATCACCTTCCCTTCTATATTCAAGAAGGAAAAGAAAGAAATCATCAAATGCTATGATTGTCAAAATTTGGGACATACATACCAATATTGTCCTTTACTTAAGAAGTTTGATAAAGAGTAAAACAAAAAAGAAGTTATGATTACTACTTGGAGTGATGGAGATTCTAGCCACTCTGATAATGAAACTTGTTTTATGGCTCTCAATGAAAAGGTACCCTCTCCCTTACATGACTCTTCCTTCAATGAACTTAGAAGTATGTATGATAAATTATTGAAAGAATTCATAAAAATACAAAAGAATAATAAAGTCTTGAAGCAAATGGTGAGTAAAATAGATGATGAATTTGATATTATTAAAAGTGAATACAATAAAATAGTTGATGCAAAAAAAAAAAAAAAGGTTAGAAGAAGATAATGAATATTTGAAAATTGAGATTAGGAAATTGACAAAGGAAAACAAAGAGCTATGTACTAGAAATAGTGAATTGATAGATAGAAATAACAAATTGAAGTAAGCTAATGAAAATTTTGAAAAAGAAGTGAAAGAACTTAAACTTGAGGCAAAAGATAGTGAATGCATGGTTAATAAGCTAAGTTGACTTAAAATTGAAAATTCAATTCTAAAATCTAGCTTAAATGATTTAAGAAAGACAATAGCAAAATTTGTAGATGGAGAAAAAAACTTAGATAAAATCCTTGGCTCACAAAGGTAAGGACTAGACAAAACTAGAATAGGTTATATTAAAGAAAATGTGTATAGGGCGTACAAAAGTTATTTTGTTAAGGCTTCAAATAAAACTTAAAATTATTGTGAAAGATATAATCATATTGCATATACTTGTGTAATACGTCACAATCTCTCCTTAAATAACAAAGGTAAAATGATTTGGATCCCTAAGGGACAAGCTTATATGATAACAACTAATCCCAAAGGATCTAAACCAAAATAAGTACCAAAGAAATAACCATTTGTTTTGTAGGGTCCTTCAAGGTAAAACAACAAATAGATTTTGAATAGCGATTACTTAAGATACATGATGGGAGACACATTTAAGTTCGTATCTATAAACTTGAAAGATGGAGGAAGTGTGACTTTCGGAGATAATTAGAAGGCTTATGTTATTGGAGAAGGTAAATTTTACATTGATGATGATCTCACTATTAAGCATGTGTTACTTGTTGATAATTTGAAGTATAATTTGCCTAGTATTAGTCAATTACGTGATATAAAATACAAAGTAATGTTTTACGTATCAAAGTGTTATATTGAAAAATTAACAATGACCAAATCCATTTTAAGGGATATAGACGAGGAAACATTTACAAAATTGGCTTCAATATACTTTCGTGTTCACTTGAAATTTATTTATTCGCTCAAAACAATGATAGTTGGTTATGGCATAGGAAGTTAGAACATGTTAACATGGATATCTTATCAAAACTAGCCAAAAGGAGTCTTGTTAAAAGATTACCTAAGATTAGTTTTAATAAAAATAGAACATGTCAAGTATATCAATATGATAAACAAACAAAGTCATCATTTAAATCAAAAGATGTTATCTCAACTTCTAGGCTAGTCTAACTATTACACACAGATCTATTTAGTTCAATCCAAACCTTAAGTTTATGAAGAAAAAGATATACCTTAGTAATAGGTGATGATTTTACTAAATACACATAGACCTTCCTTTCAAATAAGGATGAAGCATATAATGTATACTTGAATTATAGCAAGAAGGTCTAAAATGAAAAGATCTTTCTACTATCTTTACAAGAAGCGATCATGGGGGAGAATTTGAAAATTATGATATGGAAGATTTTTATAATAAAAATAGAATAGAACACACCTTTTCGGTACCTAGAACTTCACAACAAAATGGACTCGTTGAAAGCAAAAATAGGACTCTTATAGAAATGGTTAGAACTATACTATGTGACAATCATTTACTTGAGTATTTTTAAGCCAAAGCTACTAATACCACTTGTTATATGTCAAATCAAGTTTTCATAAGGCCTATTCTTAAACCCGCCCGCCCCCCCCCCTATGAGCTTTGTAGAAGCAAAAGACATAACATATTATATTTTTATCCTTTTGGTACAAAGTATTACATTCTTAATAATGGAAATGAACAACTTGAAAAATTTAATTTAAAATCAGATGAAGGCATCTTTTTTTTTTTTTTTTTTTGTTATTCACTTGCTAGTAAGGCTTATAGAGTATATAATAAAAAAACTCCTGTTGTAGAAGAATCAAGTTGCTTTTGATGATACATATGTATATAAAGAGTCTAATAATGAAATAGAGAAGATTGATGCTCAATTGGACAGTTTTGGTCTTAACAAGGATCAATCCATTTCAAATGAGAAAGAATCCTCTAGGCAAGATAAAAATTATTGACAATTTTAACATAAACTTACCTAGAGAATGAAAATTTGTAAAACATCACCTTAAAGATCTAATAAGAAGAGAACTATCTAATAGGGCCCAAACTAGAGCCTCCCTTAAGGATCTAAGTAATGTAGTGTTCCTATCTCAACTTGAACAAAAAAAAAAGATAGATGAAGCTCTAAAGGATGAATTTTGGATTCAAACTATGCAAGAAGAGCTAAATTAATTTACTAAAAATGAGGTATGGAACTTAGTACCTAACCTAAAAAGATAGATTGGTAGTTAGAACTAAATAGGTGTTTCAAAACAAGTTAGATGAAACCAGAATAATAATAAGAAACAAGGTACATTTAGTTGCTAAAGGTTATAACTAAGAAGAGAGAATTGATTTCGATGAGACCTTTGCTATGATTGCTAGATTAGAGGCCATTAGGTTGCTTTTAGCATTTGCCATATATAAAGACTTTAAACTATATTAAACAGATGTTAAAAGTGTCTTCCTAAATGACTATATCAAAGAAGAAATATATGTAGAGCAATTGCTGGGATTTGAGGATAGTAAATTTTAAGAACATGTATATAAGCTTAATGAGGCCTTATATGGACTTAAGCAAGCTAGAGCTTGGTATGAAAGATTAAGTAGATTATCGATAAAGAGTGGGTTATCTAGAGGAAAACTTGAGATGATGTTGTTCATCAAATAACATATGTAGAGGACATTGTGTTTAGTGCTACCTAACAAACTTGATCATATAGATTTCATACATTAATTATGACCCTTATCATATTTTGGGCACACTTGAAATCATTCATGCCTATCTAAGTTCATTTATACACAAATTTGTCATGCATTGGTTTTCGTGCCCAAAACTAGGCTTTACACATTTATTTTCATTCAAAACTCATGTTTGAGTGGTCAAACTAGCTTGATTTGAATTTTGTGTAAATTTGACCTCTCTAGACCCTTATTAGGTACTAAGTGCTATTTGAAACATCTTATGCCTATTTGTGCCAATATAAATATTGCTTGGTTTAATTGTAAATACTTATACTTCTTAATATCTTTGAAACATGTTTGAAGCATGAACTTATCTTTAATATTGAGGAAGGACCTTTACTTACTCTCTCACTACTTGCATGCTTAACCTTGATTTCAAAGAACTCAAGTAGTGATTTTATAAGTTGAAGCACCTTAAAGCTATATCGTATTCTAACTATGCTCAAACATGTATTTGAAGCTTGCTTCAAGTGTTAGTATGCAACAACTCAATGTTCATGCACATAACTTACTCATAAATGCACACTTTTATTTAATCATGAACTTCTTAGCTTTTAGGATTTGATTTGGCTAAATTTTAGGAATTTTGTTCAAAATTAGATTTTTTAAGCCTTAACAGACTTAAATAAAATTGTTTGAAGTGTTAGAACACTCATTTAATTAACCAAACAAACTTGAATTGGCAACTTGAACAAATGAAGTAGACTTAACATAGGTTCTATAGAATTGCGAAAAATTGGCATGATGGTACTTCTAACTACCGGCATGCCAATATACCCCATTAGATAACCAGTTGAAATCCATTATGTTCGATTCACTGGCATGACAGTAACCACCATCACCAACATGCCACTATACTATTTTATATTAAAACTTGACATCGCTCCTAATCTCCTTACCGACTTGCCCAATTACCATCATAGGGGTATAAGGAATTCCAAGCACTCTACAATCAGATATTGTGACCTTCTTTCTCTTCATTCCCTTTCTAAAACCCCTTTTTCTCTTCCTTACAAACCCTAACCTCTCTCTCTTTCTTCTATCTACCCTTTTCCAACCATCAAAATCTTATTTTATTCTTCTCAAATCATTTCCCCTCTCCCTCAATCACTTATCCCTTACATTACCTTATCTCCTCTCCCCTTCATCTCCTTCTTCACGCTACTTTCTCTCTCTAAAACCACTCATACACTGTCACACCATTACCACCATTGATGGGAATTAAGCTACTGAACTGCTGACTTGTAGTTGAGCCCAAGGACTAGAGAGATTGGTAAGACGAATCCTCCTATTCCAACTGACCCCTACTAAGGTCGAGTACTGCTTTACCGAGTCACCCTTTATGCTAAACCGAATGACTACCCATCTCTCTATAGTGTGCCAAATTGAAGAATACTCACTCGCGCCCGAGCTGTCCAATTACTCGGCATCTTCCTTGCGGAGAAGTCGAGATAGAGAGACTTCGAGCTGACTAAGTTACCCCTACTTGGACAAGCAAGCTGTCCATACTTTTTGTTCGTATCTTCTAACAGCCTCCCCAATATAGCATTGTTGCGTGTATAGTGTCATGTGTAGAATCTGTTGCACTAATGATTGTTTTCCTTGTATATTCATTTTTACTCTTTTGTATTTTGTACATTACTTCCTTAGGAAATACCTTTTTGTCTTTACTTTTTTTAGGCAAGTTGCGCTAATTTATGGGTATAAATACTCTTATACTTATAACTAGAATGAAAATCCAAATTACCATTAATATACTATTGTGTTTTTTTCTTCCTTACGTAAACACTTTGTTTATTCTCAGCATCACTCTTATCTTAATCCTTGAGCAAGGCTAGGTGGTGGGTAACCTTACCAGACCAATTTGTGCGTTACATTGAGTTATGACGTGAGTCTTTAGAAGTTCTATTGGTGCGTCATATCCTTTAGAGCTGTTCGTGAGTTTTGCTTACTTCTTCATTCGTAATTGTCATTCCGTACGTTCCCTACCACTTCCATTTCGAGCTTTTTATAAGCTTAAACCCATTCAACGACCGGTTTTATTTGTTCTTGGTTACCGTTTGCATCATATTGATATCAAAGCAAAGGTTTTGTTTGAGTTATTAGTATTTTTGAAGTTCTATTATACTCTGTTCCGTATATGTGAAACGGAGTAAGTTATTGTGTTCATTTGAGTACTGTGTTGTTAACTGTTAATTTCTTGAAGTGTTTGTGTGAACTTTGAATATGTGGAGAAAATAATAGACTCGAGTGTGAATGTTGATATGGGAGATGATAATAGTGGAGTTGTCTACCATGGACGACAGTCTTAAGGAATACCTAGAAGCACTTATGAGAGACTTAATAAAGTGGCTAACCTCTTGATAGATTTGACTCGAGCTGTTCATGCGTTGTCTTACTGATCAACTGATATCACGTAAAACACTTCACAAGCTAGTCAACCTGTTAGAGTTTAGAACTTAGCTTGACTAGTTCGAGGTGGAGAAGTAAGGAGAAGGATTGATTTAGCAGATGTAGAAGACAAGGAAGAAGAGCGTGTGTAAGTACCTAGAACATTTGACTATGCAAAGCTTCAAATTTTGAGCTTCAATGGATTAGGGATTACTGATGAATATTTAGAGTAGGAAGAGAAGGTGGAGCGTATTTTTTATTATTATCATTATAAAGATTACGAGAAAGTAAGAACTGTTGTTGTTGAGTTCTCCGGATATGCCACTATATGGTGGAAGAATTTCCAGGCCTTAAGGAAACGAGAGGGCTACCGAGAGATTAATACTTAACCCGAGATGAGGAGATTACTTAGAAACAGATTCATGGTGGAAACTTATCTTCAAGATACTTTCACTCAACTTCAGCAGTTGAGATAAGGAGACCAGACTATTGACAAGTATGTTTAAGAATTTTAGATGCTTATGATCCGTTATGAAGTAGAGAAACCACTAACCCGAACAGTCTCAAGATTCATTACTGCGTTGAGAGGAGACATTTGAGACATTGTAGAGCTCTAATGATTTGACATAATGGATGAAGTTGTTAGGACTGCCTAGCGAGTAGAAGGGCAAAAGAAGAGTTAACTAACAATCAGGATGCCAACTAGCTGACCTGAACAGGCAAACCACCAAGCTCAATTGAGTACCAAGTCGAGCTGAAAGATTAATGTTCAAGATAAGCACAAAAGTTGACCTGATGGTGAAGTGCCAACCCAAACTTATGAAAAGGGGCAAGGGTTTGGCAGGAAGACGAACTAGGTCAAGTGCTTCAAGTGCCAAGGGTTCGGACATATAGCTGCTCAGTTCCCAAACCGTAAGATAATGGTCATCAAGGGAGACATCCCGAAGCTAGAAGTAAACAGTATAGATGAGGAACCCAAGGAAGAGGAGGTCTTTATTGAGAAAGGAAATGCTAAGAAAAAGCTGATTGAAGAGGACGTGTTTGCTAAGGACTTAGACAAGTTACTCATGGTTATCTGACATACTACGAACATGGAACCCTCACGAGAGGAGAAGCAGAGAGGGAATTTGTTCCATACCACTTGTAAGGTAAATGATTAGGTGTGCACCCATATCGTGGATAGTGAAAGCTACACCAATATGGCATTAGCTGATCTTGTTTCAAAACTGAAGTTGCCAACTATTGCACATCTGAGGCCGTACAAATTGTACTAATTGAGTGAGAAAGGAGCATTACATGTCACTCGACAAATACTACTACCAATCACTATAGGGAATTACTCATACTAGATTCTCTATGATGTATTGCCCATGTATGCTTCTTACGTATTACTAGGTAAACTGTAGTTATTTGATAGAAGAGTTATCCATGATAGCTATAAAAATACGTATATATTCAAAAAGGATGATAGGAAGATCATACTAAACCCGATGATATCGATAGAAGTTAACAAATTGTAGATAAAACTTGCTCACAAATTGAAGAAGGTTTTAGTGATGAGTAGAGCCAAGCTCCGAGAAGCCATTAATGTTGACGAGCCAACCTTCATGTTAGTCAGGTGCCTATTAGAAATGCAGGAGCAAGGTGAACTACCCTAGGTAATCAAAGAGTCGTTGGACAAGTATGCCAATCTGTTCCCAAAACAGTTACCTAAGGGGTTGCCCCCAACTCGAGGCATAAAGCACTGCATTGACTTAGTACCCGATGCTGTACTACTAAATAAGTCTGCCTATCGAATGAATCTTGAACAAGCTGCCGAGCTCCAATGATAAGCCAATGAGTTGCTAAAGAGAGGATATGTGAAGGAAAGCCTCAGCCCTTATGCTGTACCAACCCTTTTAGTATCAAAGAAGGGTGAAACCTGGTAGATGTGTGTCAACAGCCACGCCATGAACAAGATTACTATTAAGTACAGGTATCCTATCCCAAGGTTGGAAGATATGCTGGATGAATTGAGTGGAACCAAGATTTTCAGCATGATTGATCTTAAGTCTGGCTACCATCAGATTTACATGAGACTAGGAGATGAATGGAAGACTGCATTTAAAACTTGACATATACTCTATGAGTGAATGGTCATGCGATTCGACTTGTCGAATGCCCTAAGCACTTTCATGCGATTGATGAACCACATGTTAAGACATCTGATTGGAAAGTGTGTCATCATATATTTTGATGACATCCTAATTTATAGTATCGACATGCCGAGTCACTATAAATATCTCCAAGAAGTATTGGATATCCTCTGTATTGAGAGACTATTCGGCAATCTCAAAAAGTATTGCTTTTGCTAGGAGGAAGTGGTATTCTTGAGCTACGTAATCAGTGGGGGTGGCTTACGAGTGGATAATGAGAAGATTCGAGTAATTGTAGAGTAGCTAACTCCTACTACTTATATTGATATGAGAAGTTTTCATGGATTGGCTTCATTCTATAGATGATTCATCAAGAATTTCAACACCCTCACCACATCACTTACTAAGCTAACAAAGAAAAACACTGACTTCTAATAGGGAGAAAAGGGAGGAGAAGAGCTTTGCTGAGATAAAAGAGATGTTGACCTTTGCCTCGGTATTGGTTTTACCTGACTTTAAAAGAATATTTGAGTTGGAACGTAACGCGTCAGGCATTGGAATAAGTGTTATCCTAATGTAGGAAGGCTAACCAATTGCCTTTCATAATGAGAAGCTTAGAGGACTATAGTTGAATACTCTATGTACACCAAGGAACTCTTGGCGTTGATTCGAGTATTACAAGTATGGCAGCATTATTTACTATCGAAAGAATTTGTTACATATACTAACCATAAATCGCTGAGGTACCTTCGAAGTTAAAAAAAATTATTAAAGCGGAAAGCAAGGTGGGTTGAATTCCTTGAAGGATTCAATTTTGTAATAAAATACAAGCAAGGAAAGAGCAATGTAGTTAAAGATGCTCTTTCAAGAAGACATGCGCTTTTAACCGAACTGCAAACTAGGCTGTTTGGGTTTGTAAGTATCAAAGAGCTATATTCTGAGGATCCACACTTTAGACCCATAATCATGCGATGCATTGATGGAAGGACAATGGATGAGTATCATGTAGAGGATGGTTACTTATTTTAAGGTGGAAAATTATGCATGCTGACCTATTCACTACGGGAACTATTGATTAGGGAAGCTCACAGAAGAGGACTCTCCGAACATTTTGGAGAAAGAAGGACCTGTGAACTGTCGAATGGTTGCTTCTTCTGGCAGAGAATAAGGAGAGACATGTATCGAGTTATCGAAAGCTGTGCTGTATACAAGAGGGCTAAGTGTTGAGCTATGTAAGGGAAAACAATTCCTTTACCTGTTCTAACGAAGTCATAGATTGAATTGAGTATGGACTTTATTCTCGGACTACCATGAACTACCCAAGGCAAAGATTCTACAATGGTCGTCGTGGATTGGTTCAACAAAATGGCACACTTCATGCTTTGCTAAAAAACTAACGATGCTTCGACTATTGCTTCTCTTTTCTTGTAAGAGATTGTGCGATTATATGGCGTACTAAGAAGTGTAGCCTTCGATAGGGATCCAAAGTTCTTGAGCCACTTCTGGAGGACCTTGTAGTGTTGGATGGGGAATAAACTAATATTCAATACTTCCTATTACCCCTAAACTGACGGCCAAATAGAGGTGGTTAATCATATTTTAGGATCATTGCTCCGAGTTGCAATAAGAAAGAACTTGGCTGATTGGGATGCCCGCTTGCTAGTGGTCGAGTTCGCCTACAACCAAACGGTGTATGACACTACTAAGCAAACTCCCTTTGAAATAATCTATGGTTTCAATCTTAAGTTACCCCTTAATCACACCCTTGTACCGTACCCATATAAAAGGACCTTGACAAAAGGGTTAAAGCATAATCCCTTTAACACATTTATGACAAATTCACTTAGCAAATCGACTAAGCAACCAGCAGAATACGAAAGAAGACAGAGGGTAAGACGGCTAGATAATTCCAGCCAGGAGATTTGGTATAACTATACCTTAGTAAGGAACAGTTCCTAAACAAGAGGAGGAACAAATTATCTACAAGAGCTAAAGGACCTTTCAAAATCCTTTAGAAGATCAATGAAAATGCCTACAAATTGGAATTGTTTAAGGACTTTAGGGTTTCTGATGCCTTCAACATTACCGACCTCAGTTTGTATCACCCCGATGAAGAACCGTATGAAGACCATTCAAATTTAATCCCGAATCTAAAACAACTTGAAGGGAATGATGGGAATCAGGCTACCAGACCGCTGACCCATAGTCAAGCCTAAGGACTAAAGGGACTAGCAAGACAAATCATCCTATTCCAGCTAACCCCTATCGAGACCAAGCACTTCTTTGCTGATTCACCCTTCATGTCAAGCCAAATGAATGCCTATATCTTTATAATGCGTCGAATTGAAGAATACTTACTCGTACCCAAGCCATCCAATTACTCAGCTTCTTCCTTGCCGAAAAGCTAAGATAGAGAGACTCTAGGTTGACTAAACCACCCCTGCTTAGACAAGCAAGGTGTCCGTACTTTTTGTCCACATCTTCTAACAGCCTCGCTAATGTAGCATTGCTATGTGTATAGTATCATGTGTAAAATTCATTGCATCAATAATTTTTTTCCTTGTATATTCATTTTTATCATTTTATATCTTGCATATCACTTCCTTAGGAAATGCCCTTTTTGTCTTTTCCTTTTTTGGGCAAGTTTCCCTAACTTATAGCTATAAAAACCCTTATACTTATAGCTAAAACGAGAATTTAGATTACCATTAATACACCATTGTGTTTTCTTCCTTGCGTAAATACTCTGTTTACTCTCAGCATCACTCTTATCCTAATCTTTGAGCAAAGATAGGTGGCGAATAACCTTACTAAACCAATTCGTACGTCATATAGAATTGTATCATAAGTCCTCGGAAGTTCCATTGGTATATCATATCCTCTAGAGTTATTCGTGGGTTGTTCTTACTTCTTCATTTATAATTGTCATTTTACACATTCCCTACCGTTCTCTCGCCTCTACCGTCGACTTAGCTTCCATCACTAACACTCTTCACTTCCTTACCCATCTTCTCCTCTTCCCTCTCCCTTGTCTTTACCTTCTCCCTACCGCCATGGTGCTATAAATCACTCGTGGTCTATCACCCCAACGTATGACCATCGCATCTGTCCCTCACAACAACATGCTTAATGGTTTGATAAGTTTGATAACTTAGAAGTGGACACTGGCATATTTTATCCTTTGGAGGTGCTCGAGGAATTTCACGTTGCAGCTGTTCCTGGAGTCATCACTAACCATGTCCTTGATATCCTTTGGCTTCCCAATGAAGTATATGATGATGTGCTTAAATAATTTTATTGCAATATGTCTGACTCTTTAGATGATCAAGGCAGGCTTAAGTTGAAAATGAATCTTAGTGATGAATTGTGTCATATGGTCGTATATGCTTATGTTTATGGCACCTTAATTACAATCACTCTTGAGGACATTTGTGGTCTTATCAGGGCTTCAATTAAGGGAACCAAAGTCAATGTTAATCTATATGGTGCTAAGTTCTATAAATGGGTCTTTCGATATAAGGGCATTGGAGGTAATTAGGGGATGGCAAAGAATTTAGCTGCTATTAGACTTAACCTTAGGACTAAGATGCTTTATCACATTGTAATCTATGACTATTGTCTTCATTGAGGCCAATAGTCAAATGTTACATATCAAGACTTATGGATCTTATACTATCTCCTCATAAACAAACAAATTATTATTATTATTATTATTTTTTCATTGTGGTTCAATGTTTCAAGCAAGTCGCTAATAACCTCCCTGATGCGCCTAGGAGCTTAGTTATCACTAGGACTTACCGTAGCAAATTTGAACCAATGAGTCCTTCGAAATATCGAAGAAAGTAGAATAAGTAAGTCTACGAATTGATTAAAGTAGTTGACGTAAAGCTACTTAGAGAATATGACACACCAACAAATACAATACGATTTGACGCTTTACTTAATATGATGCACAAGTTGATGTCAAGGTTCACCCACCATTAACCCTAAGCTACTCGGTAAGATTAGATAAGAGTGTGTAAAAATGGACTTGGAGAGGTTGTCTCACAAAAACAGTATATTCAATGTCTATGTGTAAAGTAAGATGATTCCAGCTACAAGGAGAAGGGATTATTTATAGTAAGTTCTTAAGGCAACATCACAAATAAAGAAATTACAAAAAGGCATATACAAAAAGGAGATTCCTTATACTTACAAAAAAGGATAAAAAGGACAAAAGACAAAAATGGAAAAGTAGTACAATGTCAAATGAAAAGGACAAGAGGTAGTGTAACATTAGCTCCGTACTAAGATGCTTTGAGCACAACAGGCAAGAGGAATTAAGATGTTACGACGATAAGGAGGCTGAGACGAAAAGGGATGTCATGAGATTTGGAAGGATGCCAAGAGAAGAGTACTTGGCCATAGTGAGGGTAACTCATGTTACTCAATAAAGGACTCTAGGTAGCAGAAAAGTAAGATCATTTGATGTAGCCTTTGGTTAGGGAATAGTCGGCATCAACACTAGAGAGGGAATAGAGCTGGGTGTAACCTTCAGGCGCTGTCAAGAAGTTTAGCCATCTTCTTTCTACATAAAGTTTCTAGTCATCGATAGGTTGATGAGAAAGAATTCTTTAGGTAGGGGACTGAAGGTCTTAGAGTCATGCGTGAGTAAGAGGACTGGTGGTCGATAGCTCATCAGTTCCCTAGAGTTGTTAAAGATTTGCTCTTAAATCTTGCCCTCTTCATCAAGTACATAAGGTGTTAGATCGACCACATTAAAAGTAGTAGATACACCATATTTGTCGGGTAGCTCTAGCTCATAGGTATTGTTATTGATGCGCTTAAGGAATTTAAAAGGTTTGGTTGATATGAGGGAAAGCTTGTTCGTCCTCTTTTTAGGGAAACGCTCCTTGTTGAGGTAGACCCAAACAAGGTCTCCGGGGCTATAAACCACTCGTCTCCTTCTATGACTTCCCTGTTGCTTCTATCGGGTTACAGTCTATGCCAGTTGTTCGACAACCTTTCGATGCAACTTTTGGAATTCCTCGATGCACTACAAGCTGGATTGACTTTCCCCTTATATGGCTAGGATGACAACTATATCTAGTAGCAAGTTCGCGTTAAGTCTATAGATGACCTTAAAAGGTGACCTTTTTGTCGAGCTATGAACTGATCGATTGTAAATGAACTCAATGATAGGTAAGCATAGGCCCCAGTTGTTGATAATTAGTTTTTGTCCACTCATGTTACTCATCTATTCAGCTATTAATAGGTCATGTAATTTATATTCTCGGCATATCATCAAGCGATCTACATTCTCGGCACTATGCTGAGTGATATAGATCCATTGCTAATTCGAATGCAAGTTCATGGCACGAATAGTTATCATGAGCACATTATATTACATAACTGCCTACTTTCCTTATATTTTAGGGAAGGCGTCTAATTAACAAGTTTCCACATGTCTTAATAGTTACTCCAATAACTGCTCCTTCAGACATGACAGTCTCCTATAAATACGGGAATGAAACTCTGTAAGAGAGATCTGATAACTCTTAACTTCTTTACTCTACTCTTCTCATTCCTACTTACTGACTTAACCATCGGAGTGGCCGCATCGGAATAGCTTCGATACTAAGTATTTTTCTTATCTTTGCAAGATATTTTTGACCCGTAAAATTCACCAACAACATTTGGCACTGTTTGTTTTTCCTAATCACACTTACATGGCTAAAACTAGAATGACTAAGAGTATAAGTGTTAACACTTCCTCCTAATACCACGAAGTGGGGGAGTTGGCATACTAATGAGCAACGACTGGCCAAACTCAAGCAATTATGGCTCAATTTGGCTAAGGAAAACTCAAAGTTGAACAAAAGGCATGAATAGATCCTCAACCTCCTTCATAATAGTATTCATCCAAATTAGAACAATGAGCATGGCGATCACAATGTTGATAATAGAAATGATTTAATTTATTCACCTAAGTTGTAGAAAAAGCAACCCAAGGTCACGATGAGACCCTCGGCTCCTACTTTCAAAAAGAATAACAAAGGCAAGCAACTGCAGCAGGTGCACCATGCGGGCCCTTTGCATGTCACTACCCTTACTACATTAAGCAAGCAATTCCAAATCAAGAAGAATCCCTTTGTTCCAGCAATTTTAAAGGAATTGATACTTCGGCACATCAAGTTGCTGCAATTTGAAACTTATGATGGAACAAAGAACCTCGAAGATAACTTGGAGTACTACCGTACATTGGCTAAATTGCACGGTTTCCTTTTTTAGAGGACAAATTTTCCTATTTAGATTGTTTGAGTGATGTAATGGCCTGCTAAGCTTTTCCCTTAACCCTGAGGAATGCAGCTAGTGCATAGTTCAAACACTTAAAACCAAACACCATTTCTTGTTTCAATGAATTAGTAGAAGTGTTTCTTTAACACTTCCTTGCAAACAAACTTCTTGTTAAGGATTCCTCAATCCTTAACACAATCAAACAAAAATTAAATGAGTCAATCAGAGACTACTTGGCCAGGTTTATGGCTGAGATGGTTCAAATCCCAAAATTAGACATGAGTGTAGCCCTTAATGTTGTGACCGATGGAGTTAAGCTCCATAGAGACTTTTTTAAGTCTCTCGCAAAGAACAAGCCGAAAAATTTTGCCAAGTTCAAGGCTAAAACCACCTTGTACATCCATCAGGAAGATAACATAAAGGCCTGGTAAGAGGCCAATCAGAATAGAGGAGATAGCAAAAAATGATAAGAGAAAAAGTGCGAAGGATAAACTCGGCTCAGATGATGATCAAAGTCTGAATGCCGAGAGAAAGAGACCAAGAATTTTGACATTTTGATCTTACATACCCGTAAATCGTCTAATTTCGGACATATTAATGGAGGTACATGGGTAGCAAGGTATTCTGTAGTGGCTGAAAAGAATGAGAGAAAATCTCTCAAAGAGAAATTCCAACAAGTACTGTAACTTCCACCGTGACATCCATTGTGACAAGGGTCATAACACAGATGAGTGCTTACAGCTCAAGAACGCGATTAAAGATGTGATTTAACATGGGCATTTGTGAAAATTCTTAGTGCATGATGCCAAAAATATCAAGAGACCATCTTAGAGGAGACGTAAGGAACAAGAGAATGACACTCAGCTAACTGTGGTTAGGAGAGATACAAGGGATGCAATTCTTAGCAAAGTACCCAATGAAGTGATCAACACCATTTTTGGAGAACCTACTATCAGCTAGTCAAGCTCATTGAGTTTGACGAACGCTAAAATTACGTCTGCAATATCTAAGGTAAGAAGGTCAGGATTGACAACACAATTTCTTTTACGGAGGATGACTTTGAGGGAATCTAGAGATTACATGATGATGCACTAGTTATTAGTGTCGGAATCACAAACTTCAAAGTCAAGAAGATTCTTATTGACACAGGAAGTTCGGTCGATATTATTTTTCAGTATGTGTTCAATCAAATGAGACCCAAGATCAAGACACAACTAAGATCTTACAAGTATGATCTATATGCCTTCAATAACCAATCAGTTTAAGTAGCCAAAGTAATTTCTTTACCAATATAGATCGGCGATGATAAGGATGTCATAGAGGATAAAGTATACTTCCTCATCGTTAAATGTTGGTTCCCATACAACATAATAATGGGATGGTCATGTTAGCATCTATTTAGCATAGTCCCTTCAACTGCACATCTTAAAGCCAAGTACCCTACTTCCATGAGAGTCGGCATGTGCAAAGGGGACCAGCAATGGCAAGGTCCTTATACACGAGGGCCTTAAGACGATAAGAGGTATTTTAGGTGGAAACCGGTCTGGAAGGTAAGTCAGTTGGCATTAAGTGCTGAGAGCAATATTGAGGGAATTTCTTTAGGAGATGACCTTAGGAAAATTACAAGGATTGGGAAACCCTTGTTAGCAGATATTCGACAAAGTTTAATCAACTTCTTGCAAGCCAACGTTGACATGTTTGCATGGTCCTCTTTAGACATGTCGGGTATCCCAAGCCAGATTGATCCAAATGTGAAGGTGATTCAACAGAAGAAGAGGTATTTTGCACCAGAGAAACTAGTAGCAATAGAGGAAGAAGTTTAAAAATTACTGAAGGTAAGATTTATTTGGGAAGAGCCTTATTTGACCTAGTTAGTCAATTGTATGCTAGTCAAGAAGTCTAATAGTAAGTGGTGAATGTGCATAGACTTCACAGATCTTAACAAAACTTGTCCTAAGGATTGTTTTCCACTACTGAAAGTTGATCAGATGGTAGATGCAACCGCTGGACACACGTTACTTTCTTTTATGGATGCTTTCTTGGTTACAACCAAATCAAGATGGACAAGGAGGATGAAGTCCATACGTCTTTTGTTACCAATTTTAGGACGTATTGTTACACAATGATGCCCTTTGGGTTGAAAAATATTAATGTAACATACCAGAGACTTGTTACCCAGATGTTCAAACCCTAGATTTATAGAAACATCGAAGTGTATGTTGACGACATGATTGTAAAGAGTGGGAAGGAGGATCGGCATTTTGCCGACCTTAAGGAGACATTTGCTACGTTGAGAAGATACAACATGAAACTTGACCCATATAAATGCATCTTTGGTGCAACATTAGGAAAATTTTTAGGATACATGGTTATTTGGTGTAGCATTGAGGCTAACTCGATAAAGATTGAGGCGATAAGAAACATGAAATCCCCTCACACAGTCAAGAAAGTACAAGAACTCATCGGGTGTATAGCCGCCTTCAACAAATTTGTGTTGAGAAGTACTGATAAGTGTGCAAAATTCTTTAAAATCTTAAAGAATCTAAAAGAATTCAAGTAGTTTAACGATTGCGAGAGAGCTTTCAGCGATCTCAAAGAATTCTTTGCATCGCCACTAATACTTTCGATACCTATTTCAGGAGAAAATTTATATTTATATCTATCAATTAGTTGCCAAGATCTTTCTTCCATATTGGTCCAAATTGACAACAAAGAGCATCGACCGATTTATTACATAAGTCATGTTTTGCAAAGGCTAGAGGTTTGGTAAACAAAAATTGAAAAATTTGTTTTAATAGTGGTCCTCTTAGCAAGGAAGTTAAAGCTGTATTTTGAAGCTCACCAGATCATAGTGCTCGTTTATTAGCCATTATGGCAAGTATTGCATTGACTTGACTCCTTCAAGAGGATGATAAAATATGCCTTAGAGTTAAGTGTCCATGGTATACAATACAAATCCAGAAGGGCACTAAAGGCTAACGTACTAGTAGATTTTGTAGTCGAGTTCACCAGTGAGGAAGATAGTGTGGAATTTGCCGAGAAACCTATTTGGTTCCTTTATGTGGATGGTTCTTCAATGAAAGAAGGAAGTGGTGCAGGCCTTGTTCTTCAAGGCCCCCATAATGTTAAAGTTCATTATGCTTTAAAATTCGGATTCTCGACTAGCAATAATGAAGCTTTGATTGCTGGACTAAAACTGGTAAAAGAGATTGGCGCCAAGAAACTTAAAGTGTTCTCTGATTCACAATTGGTGGTAAATTAGGTCATGGGAAGTTTCGTGGCAAGGGAAGAAGAGATGAGTAAATACCTATCGGTAGTATGAACGTTTGCAGAAGAATTTCAATCTTTCGTTATCTACAAAATTCTGAGAAACAAGAATATTATTGCCAATAAGTTATCAAAATTAGCCAGTATGGCATTCCCCGAATTAAGTGATAAACCTTTTGTCGAATTTCTTTCATAGAAAAGTTTATCCACTCTTTTGCAAAGTTGTAAGTTGGCTCCTTGCCTAAGAGAAGAATCTTAGATGGATCCCCTAATGAATTATTTGAGAGATAGTATTCTTTTAGATGACAAAAAAGGAGCGTGAAGATTGGCTTACCAGGCCATAAACTATGCACTAATTGATGGTCAGCTGTATAAACACGGCATATCATAACCTTATCTTTGGTGCCTTCCTTCGAGAGATTCCTAAAGGGTGTTATCCGAGCTACATGCGGGCCTATATAGTAACCACGTAAAAGCGTAGACACTGTATGTTTGAGCATTGCAACTCAGCTATTACTGGTCGACTGTGAGAGAAGATGCAAAGGAAGTTGTCCAGTACTGTCCTCAATGCTAAAAGCAGAAGTCGCCTAGTCATGTGCCTGCAACTAAGTTATGTAGCTTAACTAGCCCTTATCTCTTCGCCCAGTAGGGGCTAGATATTCTTAGACCCTTTCTGAAGTCTACCGCCTAACGACAATTCGTCATTATTGCTGTGGATTACTTTACCAAATGAGTAGAGATCGAGGCAGTAGCAAAGATTACCAAGCAGAAAGTGGAAGCATTCATTTTCAGTTCCATCATATTAAGACTCGAAGTTCCTTACATGATAATCACCAATAACAGCCCACAGTTTAACAACAATAAGTTTCGAGCATTTTGCAAGAAGTACAGCGTTCGCCTCAACTACACATCTATAGTGCACCCTCAGACAAATGGATAAGTTAAAGCCATAAACAAGATCATTCTATACGACCTAAGATGGAAAATAGATCAAGTCAAAGGGAAATGGGCCGATGAACTACCAAATGTTTTATAGGGGTACCGAACTACCTATGGAGCTACAACTGGGGAGACGCCCTTTAGGTTAACATATGGCACGGAAGCCGTGTTGTCCATCGAATTAGATTTGCTAAATCTACAAATGCAGAATTTCAATGTTATGGTTAATCGGGTTGGATTAACAGCGAATTAGGACACCATTGATGAAATCTACGATATTGCAAGAGCTAGGTTCACGGCATACCAGCATAGAGTAGCAAGGTATTATAATCAGAAAGTGAAGCATAAGGTTTTTCAACTTGGAGATTTGGTTTGCCAAAAGATGGAAGCTATTGGCACGCAAGCGAGTCAAAGGAAGCTCGACGCGAATTGGGTACATCCTATCAAGATCCGAGAAATCGTTGGCGAGGGGGCCTATTGACTAAAAAGGTTGGATGGATCTATCATCCCTCAAGCATGAAACACCAATAATTTGAAATTATATTTGAATTGATTGTTCAAATGATGTTCATCTCTACTTATTTGTAAGGCAATAGCCTACATGCTTGTAAGACTACAGTACTTTTTATGAGAATTATGTTTGAAATCTCATTATGTTTCTTATTCTTCTTTATGATTGCCAAGTTAATGAGTTCTAGGCTGTATGGCAAATGAACTAACCTAAGTTTTAGCCTATTGTGGTTAACAAACTACATAAATTAATCTTATAGCCGAGTAATGCGGCTAGTCCATGCCTCAAACGGCTAATATACAGTGTCTATAAAGACGCATGAATTGGGCATATGAAATAAAACATGTCGAAAATCAATTTTGCGTGTGAAATAAAACATACTGAGAAATAGTTGAGTGTGAGAAATAAAACATGCTGAGAATTAGTTAGGTATGTGAAATAGAACATGCCAAAAAATAGTTAGTGTGTGAAATGACATGCTAATGAATAAGAACACGTAAAATAGAACACGAAGAACTTACGATACATAAAATAAAATGTACTAAAAACAGTTGTATGAAAGATATTTCATTCAATCAATGTAGTTACAAATGTATGGCCTATTATATGAAAAATATTTCCTTTAAACAATTACATGAGAGGATGTCAAGTACAAAGAAAATCTCATGGCCTACTCTTGGAATCAGTAGAAGTAATTTTTAGATCGAAGGCTGGGGCTTTCTTCGAGCAAGTTTCTTTCTCGAAACCTAGGGTCTCAAAGCCAATAGATTTCTCTTTCTGTACATAGGGGATTTCTTTTGATAAACATTCCTCATCTTCCCTTAGATCCTCCGCATGAGCTTTGTCATTACCTTTGATGATCTCAACACCTACCTCATTGTCATCCTCTTTGTCAACATTATTGACTTTATCATTGACATCGGCAAAGTTGAGGCAAGAAAGATTGTAATCAAGGTGAAGCTCCAGGATCTCCCCTCCAACCACTTGGACCCCCTCCAACAACTTCTTCCGTAAATATCTCTCGTACTGCTGACTAAGAGTGACTATATCGAGGAACTCTTCAACTAATGGTCCTCTCCTTAAAGTCTCCTCCAATTTAGTAATGCAACTTTATAAGTTTGAGTTGTTGGTCTCAAACTCCTTAATTTGCATTTTGAGCTTGTTTTCCTCGTTGCTCATCATGCAAAGAGTTTAGCCCAACCCTCAGCATTCTTTTTTTTTTTCTTCTTTTATAGCTCTTCCTTTAGGCCTTCAAACTCTTTGTGCTATTCTTCCATTTTGGCCTTTAGGCTCAAGACTTCATCGATAACAAGGGTATGTGCCAACTTTTCTATAGCAAGGTCTTCTTGGAGCTTTCTAACCTCTATCTTAGCCCTTATCCTCGCATTCTTAGCAGTGGCAGTTTAGGCTTTAGATGTGATCAAGGGAGTGATAAGCACTAAATACTCAAATTCTTTTTTATCATGCCCATTATGAGTCTCAATTGATCTTCCTTTAACATTATTCCTTTATCACGGCTATGATAGCTCTAAATCTCCTTGTTCTGGTCAAATTTTGTCCCTTTTACTTTTGAATCATTTGTAATTGATATATTACACAATAAATTACCAAGAACTTGAGAAATAAACACAATTTTGATCAATTTATACCTAAATGTGCCTAAAAAGTGTAGAGTGATTTATACTTATCATGATACATCATATGCATCATCAATTTTCTACGACAATTTCATTTAATATGATGAGTACCCGAAATGACTCAACAAAATACATGAAGACTATTATGGATCTTATCTTTTTAGTCTCCCTATCAACCTCATCTAAAGCCATCAAAATGTGGCTGCTCATCTAAAAATGAAACTGAATATTAGTAACTGAGTAAATTTAACAATTATAAAGATGCATACAGATACTCACGTCATATAACTTAGCCGCAATATTAGCCTTATTGCAATTGTCAACCCTGTCAATATTCTTCTTGGCGATATCCCTATCCTTTGGAAGAATAATTCCTTGCATTAAGGCTAAAGATTTTATCCTATCGCCCAGGGCTGAGTTGGTATCCAAAACATTTTGGCTCTAACATGAGATGAAGTATTCGCTAACCTCCTTATTGGGGACAAATTTAGCACTAGTGATGCTGAGAGCTTTGGAGCACATTGCCTCCTTCGTCCTCTTGTCTAAACCCTTTGACCTTTTAGTAGGGGGTTGGCCGACGAGTTCCTTTCCTGGTTTCTTATCAACATTAGGCACTACCTCTAACACCAATGATGACCCCTTGATGGTAGTGGCATCCCTGGCCTCCCTATGGGGTTAGCTCTCTCGGCCTACTTTTCTTAGCTCAATAGAAGGTTGAATATTTTCGACTGAAGACTCCACATAATGAGGGACCTTAGTTGGCATTATTTTCTCGCCCTCCTTTTGCCTGTTAGATGGCCGCAAGATCTTCTTCTATACTGCAACCTACTTAGATGTGTTTTCTTTTGTCGTTTTCTTCACAGCAGCAGGCTAAGTGGTAAATGCTACTGTGGTTACCCTCTTGTTCACCTTAGATTTTTTGGCCTTTGCCTGGGCCAATAGCTTGGTAAGATTTACTTTGCTAGCACCATATCTACAACATGAGAAAAACAAGTTAATATTAACACAGGAAAAGAATAAACTTACATTCTTCATGCCAAGTAAGGTTTAAAGGTGACAATTCTCCCTTTAAGTTGCAAGAACAACTTTCCTCTTATGACTATACTCAATACAGTAGTAACTCATTAGCGTACCTTCTTTCTTAGAAAAGATTGAATCTCCGCTTCATAATGTCGTATAATTCTCTCGACATCCCAAAAGAACATTTTGTTCTTTTTCCTTTGCTAAATTTTCTTTGCCGCTGCTATATCATTTGGCATCGAAACTATATCTTTAGTATGGATTAGTCAGTCCATTGAGTCTAGAAGTCCAACTCTTCATCAAATACTATTGACATGAATTTATTATGTTACTTGTGGATCTTAGATTCTAACCCATCCATGAACTTCCACCCATACCTTGCAGCGACAAAGCACCACCCATCAGGCTGCCTCCTAACTGTGAAGAAAAACCAAAACAATTGAGGCATAGCCCTGACTTTGACTTCTTTGCAAACTATCTCAAAAATCGTCAGAAGCTGATATGTGTTAGGTGAGAACATACTCGATATAACTTTAAAGTAGTTGAAGACGCCTTTGACAAAAGCCAAGAAAGGGAAGCACAACCTAAAATTTAAATATTTCAGGTATATATGGAATTCGCGCTCCTTTGGGAAACATACTCTCTCCTCCTCTCTCGGCCTCCTTAGATTCCATGTTTTAGGAAGATCTTGCCAGTACATGTTGTATTTTGTGATAAGAACTCTATTGGTAGAATTGGCAATCCCATTTAGAGAGTTACGGTACTAGGCTATGTTATTATACAGATATCTCACTAAGGATTTCCCTTCTTCGTCCTCGGGATAATTATCCACAATAAGGGCGTTTATCTGAGTAATTTTATTCCACCTTTCCTCAATACTATTGATTGAACTACCAGAAGAGCATGATGTCTCGCTCCTTATCTGGGGGGAGTTGGGGGAAAAGTGTCCTCAGTTTCTATTGCTTCAGAATTGAAGAGAACAAGTTAGCGAACGATGTTACGAACCATACCTGAATGCTTATGAAGACTAATATCATAGAAGTTAAAGAGCTTGAGAGTGAAGACAAGAAAGAAAGAAATTTTTTTTTGTGATTTTGAGCAGAAATGAATTTTGATTTTGAAAAGTCCTTTAAATACAGATAGCTTATCCTTGCAATTGCAAATTTATTTCTGATGGTAATGATGCACTAATTAGAAAGTGGTGTAGATTATTGATGAGTGTTTCGTGACAAAAATTCGACGGTTAATAGCCTCCCAATAGTTATTAGGCCTGTGCTATAATGACGACTGAAGCGACAGGTGTTATACCACATACTTTTTGGTTTCTTAAATAGGCAGGTATTTGAAAGTTGCAACTTCTCAATTAGGATACTTATTGTCTTGCTGCCCATCTCGATCGGCATTTAAAGAATTGCACCCCACTCGGCCTCTATAGCATTATGTATTACTCCCTTTGTCAAATACTCGAACACAAAAGTTAGGGGGCAAATGTTGATAGTCAGTTTTTGTCCATCTATCTTACTCGTCTATTTGGTTGTCGATAGGCCATGTAATCTTTATTCTTAGCATATGGCCTAGTGATCTACATTCTCGGTACTACGTCGAGTGATACAATTTCGTTGTTGATTTGAATTCATGTTCATAGCGTAAACAATTATCATAAGTATAGTTATATTACATAACTACTTACTCTCCCTACATTTTAGGGAAGGTGTCTAATCAATAAGCTTCCATGTGTCTCAACAGTTACTCCAATAACTGCTCATTCAAACATGACAATCTCTTATAAATATGGGAATGAAACTCTATAAGAGAGATCTGATAACTCTTAACTTCTTTACTCTACCCTTCTCATTCTTGCTTACTGATTTAGGTATTGAAGTGGCCACACTTGATTGGCCTCGGTATCAAGTATTTTTCTTATCTTTGCATGATATTTTCGATGCCTAAAATTCACCAACAACACCAATCGTGTAAATTCTTCTCTACAGCCGTCTACAGAAGGTTGCCGATTGTCCTGTTTACTACCTTAATCTAGTCGTCTATTTGAGGGTAATAAAGAAGTACTGTACATAAGTTTAGTGCCGAGTTTCCTCTATAGGGTTTTCCAAAAGAAATTCATGAACTTCGAATCACAGTCGGATACAATACTTCTTGGCAGCCTATGCAGACGTACAATTTCCTGCAAAAAGACATTAACGATAAACAAAGCATCATTAGTTTTATGGCAAGGAAAGAAGTGGCTCATCTTGCTGAAACGGTCGATCACAACTATAATTGAGTTATGTCTTCTCAGCATTCGGAGAAGGCTAAGTATGAAATTCATGCTTAGGTCGATCCATGGGCGCTCAAGTATGGACAAGGGTGTGTACTCTCCATACGACTCTCTCCTTCCTTTTGCAAGTTTACACACCTCACACCTCTCAAGAACTTGGTGTACATCCTGTATTATCCTAGGCTAGTAGAAATGTTCCTTCAATATTTTAACCATCCTCCTTTCTCCAAAATGACCAACTAAGCCTCTAGCATGAGCTTCACGAATGAGTAGTTCTTTAGTCAAACCACTCGGGACACAAACTTGCTTACCCTTTATTAGGAACCCCTGACTCAAGTAAAATCCATCCACAACACCTCCAACATTACACTTAGCCACTAAGGGCCCAAAATACTAGTCATACTCATATTGATTAGGTAGGGTGCCAACTTTAAGTACCTTGGCTTGCATAGTTGTAATAAGGGTATGACAACGAGAAAGAGCATCAGCCACAGTATTAGTGCTCCATTTCTTATACCGAATGACATAGTAGAAAGTCTTTAGGAATTCAACCCATTTGGCATGACACCGAGAAAGTTTATGCTACTTATGAAGGTGCTTGAGAGACTCATGATCTAAGTAGATGATGAATTCTCTCGGCAACAAATAATGCTACCAATTCTATGGTATTCAGACAAGGGCATAAAATTCTTTGTCGTAAGCTAAGTAATTTAAGGTAACTCCTTAGAGTTTCTCACTAAAATAGGCAATTGGTCAGTGCGCCTACATAAGGATAGCACCAATGCCATCGCCAGATGCGTCACACTCTACCTCAAAAACTTTCTTGTAATCTAGCAGGGCGAGCACTAGAGCAGACATCAATTTGGACTTCATGTCTTCAAAACTCTTTTGTGCTTTCTCTGACCACCTAAACTCAGTGTTCTTCCTGGTCAATTCAATTAACGATGTAGTTATAAAAATGAAGTTTCGAATGAATCTTTGATAGAACGAAGTTAAACCATGGAAGCTCTTGACTTTAGTAGCACTAGTTGGCGTAAGCCACTCAATAATATCTCTCACTTTCTAGTCATCAACCCAAACTCCTTTCCCTGAAACAACATATTCGAGGAACACAACCTCACTTTGATAAAACATATATTTCTTCAGGTTGCTGAATAATCTCTTAGCATGAAGGATGTCGAGCACCGATCTTAAATGTTCATCATAGGTGATGAGACTAGTGCTATAGATAAGAATGTCATCAAAGTAAACCACAACACACTTACCAATCAATGCCCTTAGTACATGATTCATAGGCCACATAAAAGTACTTGGCACATTCGTTAAACTAAACGACATCACCATCCATTTAAATAAACCATCTTGTGTCTTAAAGGTCGTCTTCCATTCATCTCCTAGTCTCATTCGTATTTGGTGGTAGCTACTCTTCAAATCTATCTTTGAAAAGATGCATGCACTATGCAACTCATCGAGCATATCATCCAACCGTAAGATTGGATATCTATACTTAATAGTAATTTTGTTGATGGTACGGCTGTCAATGCACATTCTCTATGAACCATCTTTCTTTGGTATTAGCATAGCTGGTACAACACGTAGGCCATACTCTCTTGGACGCATCCGTGATCTATCAACTCATCTACTTGTTTCTTTAGCTTTGCTGCTTGCTTAAGAGTGAGCCTGTAAGTGGGTTGATTCGGTAAGGCAACTCTAGGTTAGAGGTCGATGCAATGCTTAATTCCTCTTAAGAGAGGTAATCCTTTCAGCATCTTGGTAGGAAACAAGTTGACACAGTCTTGAAGTAGTTGCAATACCTCGACAGGTAAGCTCTCGGCTTCTCTCACCTCCAAGAGTCTTTAGACTAAAAGAAGTACATAATCCTCAGCCTTGACTTCTTGGGCAAACTAAGCTCGGGTAATCACTAAAGACTTTCGTTGCAATGATCTAACAACCTTCTCTTGGGCTTCTTACACTTCTTTGGGACTTATAGGTATCAATATAATTTTCTTCTCATCCTTCTAGGACATGTAAGTATTTCTATACCCATCATGTAATACTCTCAAGTCAAACAGCCATGGTCGGTCGAGTAATATGTGAGAAGCATACATCAGAAGGGCATCACACAACACCTTGTCCTTGTACCTATCACTAATGGTAATTTGTACCCTAACCTACTTGGCAACATGTAAGCCTTCTTTCTCATTCAGCTAGTGAATCTTGTACGGTTTAGGGTATGGGAAGGTTGCCAATTTCATGGCTTTGACTACCCCTTGTGTTATGACATTAGTACAGCTCCCTCCGTTAATTATTAAGGTGCATAACTTGCCATTCACTTAGCAATTCATATGGAAGAGGTTCTCCGTCTGCTCATTCTCTTATGCTACAAATGTACTAAGAGACCGTCAAAATACAAAACAGTACTCAACATCGCCCTTAAGAGGTGTCTCCGCATTGGGTTCTTCCTAAAACTTTTCCAGCATCTATTTAACTCCTATTACTTCCTGTCCTTCACTCACATTCTCTACTTCAAATTGGGGCTTGTCTCCCTTTATAATCATGGCTCAATGGTTAAGACATTGACTACTTATGTGCCTATAATTGAGACATTTAAAGCATTTGATTTCTCGAGTTTTTCTTCCAAAGCTCTAACCTTGGTCTTTTCGATCCTCAAGTTTCTCGGCCTTGCTCTTACCTCGACCTTCTTTTGGTCGGCTCAGCACTTGCCTTCAACATTCCACCTCGAAACTGTTTGATGCTTGATCATTCACTAGTTGGCTTGGCATAGGTTAACTACTTGGCATCTGACTAATTTGGTTCCGCCTTTACCTTTCGACTCTTTATGCCACTCTGATGGCTTCCTCCAGAGTTGCAAGACTCTGTAGTTCTATTATGTTACCAATCTCTATCCCTAGTCTAGAAATGAACCTTGCGATAGTTTGTGTATTGGGTTCATCAACATCACATCGGATCGTGAGTAATTGAAATTCTTAGACATAGTTGTCCACTAATCGATTTCCCTATCTCAGATCTTGTAGATGTTGGAAAGTGTCCTGCTCATACTATTCGAGAACGAATGTACTTCTTAGAACTTTCTTCATCTCATTCTATGTTTAGATTTCGTGTCAGGTCCTTAAGCGAACATTCTACAGTTTCTTCCACCACATTTCCGCATATCTAGAAAATTCCAACATGGCCACTCGAATATGGACATCATCTTTATAATCATAAAAGTCAAATATCTTTTCGATCTTCTCTTCCTAATCCAGGTAGTCATCAGCACTAGCAGACTCGTTGAAGCATAAAATCTATACCTTAAGGTGTTCGACACCTCTCAGCGCTCCAAACTCATGCTCATCAATCCTAACATATCGTTCCTCTTCTTCTTCATACTCTTCCGCTTTGTCTAACTCCAACCTTCTTCTCGCAACTCTATTTGTACAATGAGGTGGTGCTTAGTTCACAGGAAAGGCTTCTGGTGCTTGCTCATCTACCGACCTTTTTGGCCTATCTCTCATCTCTCGACCTTGCTCAATAACTCTCTCATGCAGTTTAGTCTCTAAAACTCTGTTTACTAAGACGACTAAATTGGCCACAATAGTAGCAAGCTCTTGTATGTACTCATCAATAGTACGTGGTGTTTATTGGGTAACTCAACTACTACCATGAGCATTACTCTCGGTATCGTTAATCTCTCCCTGAACACTAGGAATCAACATTCTCAAAAACAATGCTTCAAAAAATACTTTCTACACCAGAAATCCTTATAAACAAATAAACACACACACACACAAATACCATATGAACCGTGAACTGTGACTTGCTTTGTTCTTCCAAACAAAAACAGAGTATCTTGAACAGTAAATAAGTAAGGACTATCACCACATAGCGCTCGGTCGCAACCTCAACCTCTAATGTTAAGATTTTATGATGTGCTTGGGAGCTCAGTTATCACTAGGACTTACTATAGTAGATTTGAACCAATGGGTCCTTTAAAATATCGAAGAAAGTAAAGTAAGTAGGTCTATAAACTGATCAAAGTAGTTGACGTAAAGCTACTTAGAGGATATGATATACCAATGAATATAACACAACTTAACACTTCACTTGATATAACGTATAAGTTAATGTCAAGGTCTACCCGTTACTAACCCTAAGCAATTTGGCAAGATTAGATAAGAGTGTATAAAAATAGACTTGGAGAGATTATCTTACAATAATTGTATACTCAATGTCTATGTGTAAAGTAAGATGATTTTGGCTATAAGGAGAAGGGACTATTTATAGTAAATCCCTAAAGCAACATCACAAATAAAGAAATTACAAAAAGATATATATAAAAAGAAGATTCCTAGTACATACGAAAAAAGGGTAAAAAGGTTAAAAGACAAAAAAGGGTAAAAAGGACAAAAGACAAAAATGGAAAAGTAGTACAATGTCAGATGAAAAGGATAGGTGGCAGCACAACATTAGCTCTATACTAAGATGCTCTAAGTACAGCAGGCGAGAGGAATCAAGATATTATGGCGACAAGGAGGCTGAGACGGGGAGAGATGTCGTGAGATTTGGAAGGATGCCTAGAAAGTAGAATTCGGCTATGGTGAAGGTAGCTTATGTTACTGGCTAAAGGACTTTAGGCAGTAGAGAAGTTAGATCAGTCGGCATAGTCTTCGGCTAGGGAATAGTCGACATTGGTACTAGAGAGGGAATAGAGCTAGGTGTAACCTTCTGGTGCTATCAAGGAGTTTAGCCATCTTTCTTTTGCATGGAGTTTCTCGTTATCGATAGGTTAATGAGAAAGAATTTTTTGGGTGAGGGACTGGAGCTTTTGGAGTCATACATGAGTAAGAGACCAGTGGTTGGTAACTCATCAACCCTTCAAGCTTTCCTAAGATTTAGGCGAATGGTTACACAATTACTAATCTATAAGGGTATTCAGTTCCTTACACCTCCACTGGTAGCTCACGTCAAGCATCTTGAACTAGTTGACATCTATTGGGGAGTTTAGAAGAAAACTGGCAATAATTAGGTTAGAAAGAAAACCCTTCCTCTACTTGATCTTAACTTTGAGTGCAACTTACCGAACTTGATTACATCCTCTAATAGGCCAAGCAATCATAGTGGTCATACTCCTTCTAGTGCGGCTCTTAGTTATGCTGCTTCTTTTCCTCCTAAAGGCTCTTCTTACTAGCTTCCACCTGATTTTGGATTTCCTACATTTGATCCGACTCCTCTTATTACGTCTCAACACCCTTTCTATCAATACTCTAAGATGCAATTCAATCGACTCAAGGAGGACGTCCATGGTCACATCTATAGTGGGTTTCAAGGGCTCTAAAATAATTTCCATTTGGATTGTCACTACCCATCTTGCCCCTTTCCTCATTCACCTCAGGATGATGATCCATTTGTTGCCTAGGTTGCTAACTCTAGTTTATTTCTTATATTGTTGAATATTTTTGTTTATGGACTTAACCTTTGGCCACTTTATGTTTTCATTATCTTGTCTTTGATGGACTTTGGTCCTTGATGGACTGTATTGATGGTAGTTAGCTTGTTATGCTAAGCATAGATGTCTCTTACTTGTTTTATTGATTTTTATTGCTCTTGGACGTTATTGCTGGTTGTTTTGTTGCTCCTTTCAAGCCTTGTTGCTTCCTTATTCTTTTTCTTGTAAGGGCATATTCTCCACTTTAAGCTGGGTTTATACCAAAATTTCAACTTGAATCCTTTTCCCTCTTCACCAGCATCTTTCTAAAGGATGAGGATTTACAATATTGCTTATGCTCGATTTGCTGATGCTAGCTTAACTTCACTCACTTTAGAGACGGATAAATAATAAGATAGGGGGCTCCTCTTCTTTTTTGATGAGGCCAAAGGGGAGAAATATTCAAGTCAATAAGAAGTAAAAAAGTATCAAGTTGAATTGATAAAGCGTATATTAAGTGGAATTGATAGTAATTACTCAAAAGATGGTATTGGACTTATCTTATAACTTGACATATCTTAAGTCCTTATAAAATGTATGTCTAATATGTGAAGTTATTTATGAAGAGATCTTTTTAATGCTCTAACACATCAAATCTCTCTTTTTTCAAGCATTTGCTTAATCTTACTCAGGGTTTAAATATCTTGAAATTGAGTATTAAATTGAGGGGGAGTTCTTAAGTATATAAGAGTCTTATCCTTATCAAAAAAGGCGAGATTGTTGAACAAAAGATTTACTAATTAATTTTTTATGAGACCAAAACAAAAGTAGATGATTAAACTAATTTGATAATATTGAGTTAATTGAATAAGATTGATTAATTTACTTAATGATTAAATATATCAATTAACTCAACAAGATGTTTGGTTTATGAATGATGATTAAATGATCTTGAAGTTGGATTGCAACATATAGTTGTTCCCTTTGTGTTCAAGTTGATTTTAAGAGGATTTTGGCATACCGTCATAATAGCAAGAGGAAAGAGCAACATGATGATATAAAGCCCTAGAAAACGAAAAGGAAAGTGTTTTGACCCCAATGAGCCTGCATGATGGTGGACTTATCGATGTTCATTTCGGTAGTACATTTGTATTAATAAAAAATCTCACATCCACGCAATGCCTAAATTCCATTCTATCCATAAATAACAAACCTTAACTCATAGATATTCCATTATTAAGATAGTAGATGTAGATAAAACCAACATAGATGAAATAAGGAGAGAGAGTATAGAGAAAATGTACCTAAGATGAAGAATCAACTAGAAAAAGCAAAATGAAATGAAGAATACAATTGCAAATAGGTCATACAGTTCAAACACTAATGAAGTCACACTCAAAAGAAAGGGTTTTGGAGGAAAATGAATGAGAGAATTAAAAAGAGGAGGAAATGACGTCTATTTTAAGGTTCTCATATGCAACATAAGGCCAACATAGGCATATTAAGCCTCATGTAATGCCTAATGTGTTAAAAACAAAGATTAATATAGGTATGAATATAGTCGTGTTAGTGCTCTCACTTTATGTATCTAGTTATACTTACATGGGCTTTAACATGGTTGTATTGAGTGCCCCTATATCTCATTGGACAATTTGAAACTTACTTAGGTTAAACATGATCATGTACACAATTGTGTACATAATTGATGCCATAACAATACAGTTGTGTTGTTGATCATGTACTTTAGGAAAAATTATTTATCATTCCTTATGTTAACCATGATATCTGTGTTCTAAGGATGTGCTCTACAACATAATGCCAACATAGTTATGTTGCACCTCATGTATCTCAATATTACTTACACTTCTTAGCATGGTTGTGTTAGTTTTCCCTATTGAGTATAGTCATCAACATAAGGGTCAAAATGGTTATGTTGATACCCTTATATTTCTGTGAAACTCTAAACACTTAGCCATTTTTCTTCTAATTTGAGTCCTAAGAATAAAAACTCAAAACCTAGGTGTAAAATGTGGAGTGAAGTATTCTTATCATGTTAAAACCAAGCGATAAAACTATTCTTAATACAGGATAATAACAAGATAAAAATTGTGATCGTACAATGTTGCTAGCTTGCTAAGCTTTGCCCTCATATTCTCTCACTGATAATTATTCATAGCCATTTCCTCAATTAAAGTCTAGGCTCTCTTAGGTGTCTTGTGTTCAATATGCCCCCTAGTTGTTGTATCTATTGTTTACTTAGTTGATAGATTGAGATCATTATAAAATGTCTACATTTATATCTAGTGCGGGAGTCCATGATGTAGGCACCTTCTCAATAAGTCCTTAATCAGGTCCTATGTATCATTTAATGTTTTAGACTCAATCTGAGCATTATAAGAAATGTCATTCCTTAGCTTTGTAGTCTAAGTTGGTAAGAAATACTTCTTAAGGAATTTTTTTGCTATATTGTTACATGTTGTAATTGATCCTTTGTAGAGACAATCCAACCATTGGTTTGCCTTACCCCTTAGAGAGAAGGGAAACAACTTCAACCTAATCACATCATCACTAGCCGCCTTAATCTAAAAGGTGTCACAAATTTCTAAGAAGCTTGATATGTAGGCATTTAGATACTCATCTTACAAGCCATCAAACTAAACAAATTGCTATACCATCTAAATAATAAGTTTATTGGGCCAAAAAAAAAAAAAAGGAAATTGGTTTGGTCTCAAAATTGTTGGTTGCAATAAGTGGTTGACAATTTTGGAATTAGCCCCAATAAGTGTAGGTCTAGCATAATGAAACCTGGTTCTTGGCCCTCCCATGACTACTGGCATTTTTTCAACCTTAACCTGAAGAAGAGACGTTTGATCTAATTCTTCCATCGTTTGTTTCACACTTTTCTTGAGATTTTGAAGGGTTGTTCTCTTAATTTCCAAATTGTCTTACACTAATTTTAAAAAGGTTGCTCTTAGTCATAAATTGAATAGATTCCTAAATCATAAATCAAAATAATTCAAATAAAAAGGAAAATAAATGGATAGGTAAGGAAGTTAAACTGTTTGATTAATAAAGCAAAAAGCATTTCTAATATCTTAGTCCTCAATAATGGTACTAAAAACTTAGTGTTGTTATTAGTCCAAATAATTATTCTATGACCATCTAGATAAGTGCATTTATTGATACCATAGTATAACGAATATTAATGTGAGTATTGATCCTACGAGGACTAGAATTACTAGCAATTGCCCTAATTCTATTCTCTAACTAACTAATTTGAATAAGGAAATAACATCAAGAATTACTAATTTCTAAACTAAAATTAATCAAATAAAATTAAAGAATTAGAACATAAAATACAAGAATCAAGAACAATAGAAAATGTGTGCTACCGTATGCAATTGATACGTTAAAAGTTAGTTTCATTATTAAATCCTTTGACCATAAAAATTCCTTAATTGAATCAATACCTTTATGAAGATTATTGATCCATATCCTTAGATGGAATCTCTTCCTAATTAAGAATCCTAGAATCGCATTGTCGTTTCTTGAATTCCACTACTAGGTTTGACTCTAATCTAGAGGATTTACATCTCCTATCCTTAGAATTAAGCACAACTCCTTCCAATTATGCAAATTATTTATACATAGGATTTCTCATTCTCCATGTATGAAATCAAACATGAATTAACACACCAGCAATATTAATTCAAGAAAACTGAAGAATACATAATTGGATCTTAGTAAAATGATAAATCTACTAAGCAAAATAAAGATTTGATCACACAGTTCTCTTAGGGTTCATCAAACTTAGATATAAAAATAAATTAAACCGTTATCATGTTCAAAGAATAGCAATTATGAAAACAAATCTTGATGAGAAACCTCTTCTTATCTCCAAATCATGCAGACATGATTTGTGGAAAACTGCCTTTTGTGCCTTCTTAAGCCCTAATAGTCTCTCATGCACAAAGGAAAAGTGCTCTAATGTGTTCCTTTTAAATCTGACCTTCAAATCCTTATATATTTTCAATTTTCCAAACTAAATATGTTCAACATGCACGGGCATATACTTCCATCGTGTATCTTTCTGACTTTGGATCTTTAACAAATAATGCAATCCAAAAAGAACACTGTTTAGTACGGCCTCAACATGGTCGTTTACCATAAGGTAACCAAACATGGGTGTACTTCTTCAAGAATTGTTCACAAAATCAACCTGATAGACATATGGCACCAACATGAGCGTACGGATGACCTTATTGCTTCTTAGTTCCTCCATTTCACCTCCACATCCAAGCAAACTTGTCTAAATTTGTTCCTTTTGCTTTAAACTAACTTTCTAAAGCATGAAATTAAAATATAAACTAATCAAGTGCCAAAATCCATGAAAACACTCATAAAACTTTTAAAAGTACAATAAATCATCTATAAATAAGTGTAGTTAAACACATATCCTACTAGTTACACCTATGCAAAATGGTTTGACGTCACTTATTGTTTGAGTTATGGTCATCTATTAGTTGTTTGATGTCATTGGTTTTTAATGCTTGGTTCAATTTATAATAATCCACAACCTAAGTTAATGGAAAAAAAATTTAATGATACTAATATATCATATTAATTACTAAGTAGTATGTAAGTATTAATAAAAATTTAATATAAAATAATAAAGAATATGCTTTTTGAAAAAAAATACTAAGTTAACGAGGTGGAGTTGTCTTAGGGTTCAAAAGTAGTTGGGGGCTAGGTGTCAAATAATAAGAATGATTTTCACGTTTATGAAATATTAAATAGTGGTACAATTTGGCATATCTAGTTTAATTGGCAACATAATTTCTGCTTTTTTACTCTTTGTTCTTTTTTGGGGTCGAGTTTCAAATAGTAAGAATTATTTATACTGTTTCACTCTGGGTTGATCACGAATCTTTCGCGACTGAGCATGTTTTGTATTATTTAGCTTAAACTTTTTATCTAAAAACGTAAAACTCAACCAACATTCAAAATGATGGTTTCTAATTTTAAAATAATTAGATTCAGGAATTGAAAATGCATGATATGTAGTGTATTAGAATTTATATCCCATTAAAAATAACAAAGAAGAAGTAGATTTTTGTATGGTTTCATCATTATTTTTATGGGATCAATTTAACTTTCTATCATATCTTTAATTTGCATTTCTTTAAATTTGAATCATTGAATAAATTTTGAATTTAATGGTTTAGATTTAAAGAAATGTAAATTAATAGTGAAATGAAGGATTAGATTGATCTCACAAAAATGGGAGATGGAACCATCCAAGGTCCAAAAAGAAACACACATGATTTGAAAATTAAAAAATAGATGGTGGGAAAAAAAATATATTATATGATAACAACAATAAAACCTTGATTGTATATGACTTTATTAATGAACCCTCAAAATCTCAATCAAGTAACTTCATATACTGATGAAATCGTATATAAATGCAGTTTTCACATTTGATACAAAATTCAGTGGTATTTTCCTCCTCAGAAAGCAATGAAGTAACATGACGAAGACTCTGTAACCATCAAAATCTCCATCAATCTATGTATTTTGGCCACTTAACAGGCTTATATTTGCTTATGTTTTACGAATAGGGGAAGATCAAATCTTCAGTTACATTATTTATAATACTTTTCGTCATCATTAGTTCATTGGTTACAACATCAACATCTGGAAAATTGATTAACTTGCCTATGTTCTCGATGTAACATCTGATCATTTAAATACGATTTTAGCCGACATCTTATTGAAGACGCTAATTCTATATTATATGGTTTAGGTATGATGACATGAGAGAAATTTTAACTTTTAAGCAACTAAAAATAATGGAGATTGGTTTCGATGATTTCATAGTACATCTAACACTATTGATGCTTTTGATTCAGATTGCTTTTCGCATTCTCTTCAGAAGAATTCTTTGAATTAACGATCTTAGATATTATCCACTAAAATTTGCGTAGAATTTAATTTATTATTATTTTGTCAGCATATAATTGAATGTAAATAACGGGTAATCTCAACCAGTCCTGATATGCTCAGATTTTAAAGGGAAATCCATCTTAACCCATTTAATAAATCAGGTAAGATTTTTCACTTAATTGGTTCATCATAGATTTGTGGGTGGAACCGGCTAACTCCTCAACGTAGCCCACTTAAGGTTTGAGTGATAAAATGAGCCTATCGAGCAACCAACTAAAATAATCATTTCTTAAAAGACAATTTATCACTGTACATAATTAAAGTTTGTTTTTAGAATATAAATAACTAAAAAAATGCTAGCTTTTATCAATTTTAGGATCAATTTAGAGGACTGTTTGAAGATATGTGCATTGGTTGTTAAACGGGTTTAGTTGGTTTTATGGGTTTAGTGGGTTGATTTGTGGAGTGGCTGCTCTAACTCGTTCAAATAAAAGATTGGTGTATTAAATGAGCCAATCCTATCGATAACATGCAAGCTCGCCTTAATTTGCCGGTTAAACGGTTTAACCAACAAATTCACTCCATGCCACTGTGGGCGCGGGAGCTCGTATGAAGGGAAAATCCGTTTTTCTTTTTGGGGCATTTCAATGGATAATCAATTGAACATTTATGTCCATGGCTTCTTTAATCAATTTCTCTTAGAAAAAAATTATCCGCACATCCACAAGCATAAAAAAATAGAGTGGATATATAGGTTTTGTCTTATAAAATGTTTTGGGTATTGCTTTATCGATTATGCAATGCATGCGGAACAACTTAGTCGACCATATGCTATCATTTTCTCATCTGAAGTGGAAAAAGACTTGTGTTTGTTGGAGTTAGGCGTTGAAGAAGATAATAAACAAAACACCAAATTTAATTTTCTAAAACTTAACTTTATTTGAAACTTTTTTAAAAAAAAAGAAAAAGAAATAGTGATGAAGATCTTCCAGAAGAACGATAAGTTTTACTGGTCAAAGCCAGGATTTTCAACTCCTAGATTTCTTAGAAATTTTTTAACATAAAGATAGAAACGAAACAAATTGGATTTATAAATTAAAAGAAAGAAACCTGTTTTGGAATTTTGAGTTGTCACCATCTGAAGGTAGGTGAGATGCGATATAATACTGAGTTTTCTAATCTTACTTTTCATGGAAGCAACAGGCACTCCTTTTGTCCCATTGAAAAAAGTAAGCAACATTTACTAGTTTCCAACGTACGAAGTAGGATTCAGCTTCCCTCTAAAGTGACTAATCTCATGTTTATAAAAAACGATTTATCAATGCTAACATGTTACCTATTTATATAGATTACTTTGTTGCCAATTTATGGGATTTGCATATTCCATGGTTGTATGACTATTTATATCCTTATTTTATTTTTGGGATAATATCATATATTTAGTGTCTCAATTTTGAATTATTATACAGTTAATTATCTGAATTTTTCTAGTGTCAAATTTAGTACTAATTGAACTTTTGGTTGCTAAGGTTATTATTGGCTTTAACACCATAAGTGACTATTAGATAATGTGGCATTTCTTATATGATGCATATCATCATTCATCATCCATTAAAATGATATCTTAAAAGAAAACTCTTTATCTTAGGTAGTCAACTACCTAAGTAATTGCAAATCATTTAATACTCTAATGTTATCTTTATATGCAGGAATCATTTCATATGTAATGGATTGCAATGGAAGGGAGTGGAATGAAATGAATGTAATAAATTCAATTAGAGAATAATAAGTCCATGGACATTTGGAAACGTCTACAAAAACATCCATTTCGTTCCTATATTATGTTAGGTTATAGCAAATTTGGAATGGGAAACAATGTGTATATAGTGATATTTTTCAAAATATATTTGATTTGTAGATGAAATAGATATACATTAATGAAGATGTTATTTAAGTAAACATCACTAGCAAGGTGGAATAAACATCTCGAAGGTGGAATTGAAAACCATTTTAAAGTCAAAATCATCAATTCCAAGAAATGGTGATTTTGGCTTTTGAAATCCTTCTAAATATAAGAAATGTAATGGAATTTGAAATCACTATTCTATTTTAGGAAAATTCAAGTGTGCTACATATACCATAAGTTTTTGTAAATGATTAAATCAATAAAAAAATAAAATAAAAAGATCCTCTCTCTTTACCCATAGCTCTAACATGATCACAACCATTACTTTCACTCTCCTCTCTCCCCAGTGCACCATGATCACCACCTTTAGAAATGCTCACTTTCATCAACCATTCCCAACCACTTGCTCCACTAACCATACCCATCACCTTGTCACTTATGTGAACTACTCCTAAACCGTTAGATGAATCTAGGTTTCATTCGGTTACAGGCCATGCCTATACACCAAATCATTACCCATGTCACTTTAATATGCTTATAGGTTATGCTTTTGGATTTGCATTTAGGTTTTGTAGTTGGATTTGGTTTTTCGGAGTATAGATTTTTATTTTGGATTCGGATTTGTTGAACTATTTTTTTCTTTTTTTCTTTTTTTGTACTTATGTTTTGGGTATTTTCAATCAAAAGCCACTTATCATGAATTGGAATCATGGTAAGAGTTTTACATTACAGTTACTCAAAAGTAACTATATAGTACGATTGTTTTTAAGTTATAGTAAAAAACCCCGATTAATAGTAAATAAAGCTCATAATAGTAAAAATAAACAATGGAACTATTGACAACTTCTATAAAAACCTATGGACAATCTCATTTTTAATGTAGACAGTTTCATTTTACTGTAAATTGGGATAATATCCTAAAGCAAAAATGACCATACCATATGGTTACTTTTAGGTAACTATGCTATAGACGTTAGATATGATTGAATTTAACTATTTTCTAGGTATTTGACAAGGTAAGTTGACATGAGATAGGTAACTTTATTATGATTAGGCATTTTTGGATTGTTTTTTATAGACAACTTTGACAAAAGATAGAGAATGATGTAGGTTTTTGAAGAAAAATGATATAAAAGTGAGTCAAAAGTTATAGAGTGAAAAAGGGGATTCCTTAATATCATTGATATATGAAAGATACTTCACCATACAAATGAGACTTGATCTTTGATTAACTCTCTTAGACTTGGAATGGTTTATTATTCCTATTAGACATAAAATTTAGAAGATATAGCTTGGGAATTTAAAAAATAAATTTATTATAGATAACATGAGTAATGAGTTCTCTTATATAATGAGACCCTAGTTGCTTAGAATCGCTAAATTTAGGGTTTCTAGAAAATATTCTTCAAATTGAGTGATACATTGGTAGAAGGTCATAAAAGCTAGAAGAAGAGTTTTGGTAATGCTTATTTCTCAAAATAAAGTATATAGAATACTTAAGTTAATAAAACATAGTTTTATCAATCATTATTTATTGTAAACTCAAAATTTGAGTTCCAAGATATAATGAGACATTGTAAATAAATTATCTAACTTATAAAAAAAAAAAGTAATTTAGAGTGAAATTGTATGTAAAGAGATTATATAACTATTAAATACACATGATATGTACCCAATAATGTATGTGTGTGTGTATATATATATATATATTAAGGTAATACCCTTTAAAATTATGTATAACAATTGTAGGTAGGGTTCTTGCTGATGATTGATTATGTGCTATGCATATGATAGTTGATCTTAGAGATCACTTGATTTAATGACACGTGTACGGATGTAATAGAGAGATGCATGGAAAGAGGAACATGCAAACTCGATTACTCGTGCGTACTTGTGACAGAAGATGAAGTTTGGTGTTTATGAATATTCTTGATCTATTCTTCACTAATTAGCTTGTTTGATTTTTTGTAGAGTAACTTCAGCAAAGCTTCCACGTTTGTCTCAGGTTAGCCAATGTTCGTAATGATCCTAAATGAGAGGAGGACCCTCCTATTTATAATTCTTAGAGGTTAATCTCATCAGTTGGATTACTTAGAGATGGATGGTTGAGATTTGATATTGCTGGTAGCTGTTGGATTGCCTTAGATCATCCAAAGGCTAAGATCCACTCCTTTCTCACATGGATCATGAGCTTGGTCCTTAGGTTTGGATGAGCCCAACAACTTATAGTATAAGGAAGGAAACCCATCATAATAATCTAAGCCCATAACTCTTATTTAAATCCAAATAACTCCTTTTATAACTAAACGAAGTATAAAAGGGCTTAAAGAGATTCTTTTCAAGCCCACTTCTTGTATACAAGTCAATCGAGTAAGGCTAAGAGTGAAATAACCAGTGTAGTGATTCCTGTTTGAAGCCTTCCAAGTCATATCTCTCTAAAATATCCCTAATTTGGCCCAATTTCTTAGACCCCAACACTAGCTCATTAAACTGATCCATGGAATTAAATTGGGTTGAAAGCCTAATTATCGAAATGACCCTCTATAACAACAATGAAATTATTAGTAAATAGTATAAATAAGTGCCATTTGTCCTCTTTTGTTGGGCATGACAAGTGGAAAACATAATCATAAAAGGAGAAAGCTTGAACCAAGTGACATATAGCAATATACATACATGTTAGTATAAGAAGCAAAAACATGAACATTTGGAAATGTGAACCACCAAATCTACTGCTTATAAATAGAGACTAGAACGTAATTTCGAGCATATTTTCAACTAGAACTTAGGAAAACACTCTTAAGAAAACAAATTTTGCATAAAATAAAAAATTAGAAAAAAGTAGGTGAAATTTGAGATAAGGGCAGAGCACTTAGGTTTCATATAGGTACACAAGACCTAACACCAAGGTCATTTAGGAATCGAAGGAAGGTAGCAAAACGAGATCAGTCAACATAGCCTCATCACTAGCAAAGCTCTAGTGGCTGGAGAAATGAATATCATAGATTTTTGCCTTATGACATAGGTGAAAGGGAATGCAGTCTACGTACATAGGCTCAAGATCATCATGAAGTCGAGGTAAGTGGATTTATACATTTTTAGAGTAAACATATGTCTACTCTTAACAATATATGACTGGTGATATGCTTGGCTTGATGACTGATTTAAATGAGCTTGGTTGTAAGTTTATGAGTATGTTGCATAATGAGTGACACAATGTTTTCTTCTATGAAGGAGGTATTGATTGAGACATGCTTTTGACATTGGAATTGATTACTATGATTGTATTGCTATTGATTATGTGACGCGTTGAGATTTGCACTAACTTAAAAGAGAAGTTAGGTCTATCTCCTAAGGTGTTCACTTAAGTGAACATGACAATGAGGTTTCTAGATGAGAAAAAAGAAATTAAAATAAGGGCCAGGTTAAACTGAAATATGCTTATTTAGTAACCAGGATGTTGTGCTTGATATTGTTTGATATTCTATTTGATACATTCATTACATGGCATGAAAAGGATCTTCGAATCAGGTTTCACTTAGAAAAGTAGGCTTGTTAAGCAAAGGCTTTGGTTTACAAAACTAGGTTTTAAAGCATATAGATTTACATTGTTCGAGCAACCTAACTACTCTATGTTGTCTAACCAAGTAGATCTAATCTAGGGTTTGAGAGTTTTGCTCCTAGGCAGCTTCTTGTTGCTATCTAGGATCTTAGACATTTCATCCAGATGACTAGATGTGTTAACTAACTAAAAACGGAAGTTAGGTAAAATTAGGATACGATTATCGGTGCATGTCATATGCATAAGCATAGCACGCATTCCTTTGCATCAACTACTTCGCTGGGCTATATATGTGATTAAACAATTGATTATTTAGTGTGCTATTGATATGATGAATATGCTTGTGTTATGTCATCTATTTATACGCTTTTACTAAACTTATAGTATGTTGATGGGATAAATTATCTTATCTTCATATTAGGAATGAGTTAGATAAGGCACCCACATTGCAAAGGCAAAAGAGACTTTAGAGTGCTAGTTAGAGAGAGGTTCCTTTAGGAAAAAGTGACTAGTTATAAGATATGGTTCAAGTACTTGTAAGCGGTTCTTCATAGAAAATTATGGTGTTACATCATAAAGAATTTAGTATAGTGATTGTATCCATAATGCATAAACTTATGATGGATTTATTATTGTATAAGAATATATAATTTGTGATACTTTGAGTTTATCCCACTATAATAAAGGCTTCCACTATTATTTGTTATGTTGAATAAGAAGGAATTAAAAAAAATTAAGTGCTTTATGAAGTTAATTAGTAGGTTGAATACACGTTTCGCCTTATCTTTAACTCATGGATGGCATAACGTATCATCTTTAGGCACCAATTTTCAAGAAAAAATTTTCAAATAGACGCTTGAAAAGTGGATCATTATGATACCTTATTTTTTGCTACATTTCTTCTTCTTTTAGAGAAGTCATAGATGATATATTTTCACTAATTAATGAAAGAAACATAAATGCTAGGGATCATAAATGGTGCATAGACTTGGATATGTTAGGTTTTAAGTATAGAAAAGCATCTTCTTGAGTAGTGATACTGGTGGCTTCTAGTAGCCACTTAAAGCATAGAATTGGCAAAAAAGATTTAATGATACTAATATACTAAAATTATGGTAAAGGCTAGGGTTAGATCGAAGAAGAAGAACTATGCTTATTTTTTCAAAATCATTTTAATTTTATATATTATAATTAACAAGAAATTTTTATGTGCTACATGGCAATTACTTCCCATGTCACATGGTTTGAATAACGTCCAAATGTATTGAGTGATACTTTCATAATGTGTCACATTATAATTTGTTATTGTAGTCTAATTATTCTTGACAGTATCAAGCGAGGTGGTAACACTAACAACTAAAATTTTAATGAAGTACTAAATGTGGTACTAAAAAAGTTCAAGTTTTCAATTATAAAGTGACACTAAATTGAGTATAACATTGTCTATTTATTTTCATTAACTAGTTTTTCACGAAATACAAATATATATAATTTTAAAACTATGGTTGACAATTTGTGTCTTATAAATTCTAACCATAATATAACTTATTTATTAATCATATTTGAAAATATAAATGGTAAACCAACCTATTTAATGGAAAAGTTTTTTATTTGGGTTAGACCCATTTATCGACTAAAAAATCTAAAATAGATTATGCAACAATTGTATTGTCTATTAAAATAATTTGACCAAAAGACTCATAAAAATTAAGTCTAAAATAATAACTATGACAATTTACAATGCGATAAAGGAAAATATTAAGCTAAGTAAGTCTAATTTAAGTGCTGAGTATAACCTAATACAATATTAGTATCAATATTCAAATTCACAAACTTTGATAACTTTTTAAGAAAGATTGTTAAAGAGTTTATATTGAAAAAAGTTGAGAGAATAGTTCCTCATTCTTTTCATCTTCCTCTAGTAATTTAATATCATTAAAGAGCAATGAGTGTACTAAAAGTTCATCACAATCAAAATGACATGATTAAATTTTATAAATTCATTTGTATACCAAGCTAAGCTAAGCTTATTTGCATAGCATATGTTTCAAACATTAAATTTTTTTTTAATGTGTAAGAAAATAATATTTAAAGGAACTGCGCTTAATATTATAGAAAATATAAGACTACCTTTTGATATGATATTGGAGATATAAGACATCACAAAAGTGAATTTATATATTATATCAAAGAAGAGATCATAAATGAAAGTCGGCATATAAAACTTGACTATTATACAAACTATATCCATGGAATTCTATTAATAAGGGGAGCTCCCTATTATAAGTAAAATTACTTAAGCCCTTAAATTTTTACTTGAAATCATTATTGCTAGGAGTATGAATCTAAATACCCATTAAGGTTCTATGAATTTTTTAAATGTGCTTTTTTTTTTTTTTTTGTTGAGCGGAATAAAACAACTTTTTTCAAACCAATGACATAATCAAAGCACAACAACAATCCTAAACACATCAAGAAAAAAAAAAAACCAAAGAAAAATACATAATAGCTCAAAAACAAATAGTAGCTACCGTTCAAGTACATCATTTTACCATCAAAGCCAGAGTTTAAGTACAACTATAAACTAGAAGAAGATAACATAGAACCAAGAATAGATTGAGCATTATCAAAAAAGAACTATGTCCTCTTTTAAACTTACTCTAAATTTCACTAAAAAGTCGACAATTGCATCATGATCGTAAGTCATCCAATATATCTTGCTCTTACTCAACATTGAAAAATTTTTCCTACAATTAAGATAAATATAGGGAGGAAGAGGAGATGGTATCACAGGGTCCATTAGCCTTATAATAGCTTCCATGGAGTCTGCCTCTTTTATTAGATTTGTCCATCCTTTCTTAAGAGTAATTGTTACTCCTTAACTAACTCTCTAGATTTTAGCTTCTAAGGATGAGGTTTGGTTAAGTTTCTTAGCAACCCTAATATGTCTCCATAATTGTTTTTTAATATGACCCTTACACTTATGGTCACCTTTTTTTTTTTTCTTTAATTATTGCATGTGCCATCTACATTTAATTTAATCTATCCTTCCTATAGTGGTAACTTGCTTCCTTACAATGTTAAATGACTAAAAATTGTATTTTTCTTCCCTTAATTGCTTGTGATTCTCTTAGAGCTACTATATTTAATTTAACCCCTATTGGATTGCTCTCATTTGGTTTAAATAATCTTCTATCCATTCCAAATTCTCCATAGCATAAAGGTGAATAAACATCACTAAGGGGGTTTTTTACATCACATCAATCTCTTTTTTATAGTTTTTTTCTTTTTCTTTAATCTACTCCCTTAGGTCCTTAGAGAAGAAGAGTCGAAATTTAACAAAATTATTTATGGATTTCTAGATATCCTTGCTCCAATTGCATTCTTTCAAGATATGAGTAATGGTTTCATCTTCATTACCACAAAGGATATAACTCCTACTAACAATCAATCCTCTCTTTTGAATATTGTCTTTCATTAAGAGTTTCGGTTTAGACATCTTCAAAGGAAAAATTCTATCTTTGATTTAGTAGGCATTTTCATTTTCTATGGACAACTTTACTCCTCACCAACTAAGTTCACATATTTTCGGAGCATAGCACCTCATATATAGATTTGGTACTAAACTTCATTGTCCATTACCCCAATATGTGGTCCATTTCATCCACATCACACATGAGAAGAATGTTTGCCAACATAAAATTGATTTTCTCATCAAATAGGTAGCTAGGGCTTCTTCATTCATGGATTTGAAGTCTTGCCAAGCTTTGTTAAGGGTTAGATTCCAATTATATTTATGAATGGGCCCATGGATTAATTTTCTAAAGGTTCCTTTACTAGTCTCGTTCATAAACTAAAAACTCGTATCCTTCCCCGTTATAGGTCTAACAATATAATTCTCTTCAACCTATATTTAGGCTTTTGAAATGACATTCATTAGGTTAGACTTCTCCTTCTTAATAATATTTGTCCTCTTGACTTTATATTTTTTTTTTTCCTTATAACATCCATCCGATGGAGGATTTTGTTTTTTTCTTTCTAAACAAATTTACTAAGACATGCCTAATTAAGTTTGATAGATTCCATTTGGAAACTTTATTTAAAGCTACCTAATGAATCCTTCTTTTTTCCTCGGTAGAATGCTAGAAAGAAATCATGGGTCATTCGCTACACCTTTTCAATGAAATGCTTTGGCATTGGTATTGTTTGTATCTAATAGCTCAAGGTTCTGTCTAATATCGACTTAATCAAGTCACTTCCCCTTGCCATGCTTAGGTTCTTTGCCTTTTATCTTATGGGGTTACCTTTAATCTTTTTTAGCCCTTCACGTTACTATCCTTAATTATTGGGAACCCAAGGTATAGTCTAATATCCTCCTGTTACTTAGTGTTTGCTTCTTGACAGATTTGTTCCCTTAAACTCTTAGGGACATTCTTTGAAAAAACTACTCTCAACTTCTTTGTGTTCACCTTTTTTACCCATTTAACTTTCAAATATTATCACTAGATTCACCATAATTCAAAAATTGTTTATCATCACTTCCCTAAAGAGCATTATATCTTCTATAAAGAGTAAGTAAGAAATAGGACAATCTAATCCTCTAAATTTGATCAATTTCTACCATCCTAAATCTATGTAGCCTTAAATCCATCTACTTAACATTTCCAATGCAAGAGTAAAGAGATAGGGAGATAAGGGATTTCCCTATTTTAGAATCCTTGACATAGGAAATTCTTCAAGTGAATAGCCATTCAAAATAATAGTCATATTTGGTGTAGCAAGATAGGCCGAAATTAATTAAGTCTATCATTGGAAATTCAAAAATATTAGTGCTACTTGAACAATGCTCTATTTTGTTCAATCATATGCCTTTTATAAATCTAATTTTGTTATTATCCATCCTTTCTAACCTTTTTTTATGCTCAAATAAATCCATAGCTATAATACCCCTTATATACAAGGTAACGGAACTGTAATCATCGAGGCATTTTTTTGGTGTAGCAAATTAGAATATGTTAGAATTTCAAAGTTAAGCATTCTCAAGTTAGGATAATCTTAAGATAGGTAACCCTCTAAGGGACAAAATTGTGTAGTATTTCATACTAAAACGGATAATGCCTTGATGGGAGGAGATCCAATCGAGTCATTACAAGTGGTAACAGAACAATATACTATCGGCAAGAGGAGCTCTGGTTGGATCATTACGGGTGTTAACAGAGCAATATACCAACTAAAATGGCAAGCACCTTGCTTGATGGTAATCCTAGACCTGTGTAATAAAACTGAGAAGGACGACAGTTTTGTAATGAGGTGAATTATAATACCCATTAAATGCTAGATGACAAAACTCTAATAATCAAAGTATCTTTTAGTGTAACAACTTAAAGTACGTCGAAACTTCAAAGTTAAGTATGCTGAGAGTAGGATAATCCCAAGACGGATGACCCTTGAGAAGCTGTTGCACCAAGGGATAAAATTATGCGACATTTTATGCTAAAGTGAACAATACCTTAGAGGGAGGAGTTTTGGTTGAGTCATCACAAGAGCACCACCACATTATTAGCTACACATCTTTAGGGATGAAGCTTGCTTAAGTAAGGTTAATAAGGCTATTTAGTTTTTAGGTCTCCGCTTATTAACAAGGATTTTCGTGATTATTTTATAGATGGCAATGAATAAGCTAACCAATAAAAAGTCTATAACATTATGTTCTCCCCTCCTTTTCAATTGGAACTAGCAAGGTCTTATTTAATGTGGTTATAATTTTTCTATTTCTAAACATACCTTCATCTAGGTCTTCTATTGATCTTCTCTCACTAAATCTAACATGAAATGTTATTTATTACCATATAACAAATCACTTATTATTCATCAAAGCTAAGGTTGGTTATTTGGCATCTAATCTACCAATTCAGACATGACAAGATACAATTATAAATGGGTTTATATAAGCAAAAATTAATATAATTTTTAAACTCATTTGGACTTATTTGTAAACAGTTCAGGCGTTTGTAATCCCATTTAATAAAAAGATCCTATAAATGTCCAAGTGTGATCTGCAGACCTGTTTAAGATTAAGATTTCCTATATTTATAATTTAATATCATAGTCTATTATCTTCTTCTATTAGTCTTTTCTTTAAAATCTACATGTGCACCTCTCTCTCTCTCTCATCTCTTACCACCCTCCCTTAAATAAAATTTTTTCATCCACTAGCCATTATTATCGCTCCTTCATTGGTCTTTCTAATTGCTATCATTATCTTTCTAATTGTCATCTTCACTTACTTTAGTTACAACTCTATTAGAGTGATATTTTTAACTTTTTATTTCCCTTTATTGTATAATGTCTAGCAATTTTAAGAAAAACAAATCATATTATAAAATATATTAAGCTTATGTTTATATATCCATATCTATTTAAACAATCCTTATTACATCACAACTTTATTTGTGAAATCACTTGTTAATTTTAGTAAAAGTCAAATAAAATGTATTGCTTAATATTTGTTTAAGTTAGTCATGTGGTGTTGTGAATCAACCCATGGAACAACTATACCATAAATTTTTGTTTAAGTTAATAACATGATACTTAGAATTCGAATTAGATTCTTAGTCTATTATTTTTTAGTGGACTTGTCCATACATTTAGGCTAAGAAAGCTATCTTTTCAAGTATAAATACATTTTTACAATAATTTATGTTATAAGTATTGAGCAAATTGAAGATGATATTGGAAACATACAAAGACTTAATAGCTATGATATAATTAAGATCAAATTTTCTAAAGCATAAATGGGTTGAATCCAAACACACATTACATGCTTATTGAAATGATTCAGTTAGAGGTTTGGGTTTGCAAACATAATTAATAAATGACTGTATTATAGGCTAAGGCCCTTATACACAAATTGTAACGCCCCAAATTAAAGTAGTTAATATTCAACAAACACCAGTAGGCCTTTTTCAATTATTTGGCCATAAAGTTTCTATCTAATAGTGACAAAAAATTTACCACTATGATCTTATAAAACAATATCAATTCTTTGTCATAATCTATGTAGAATTTCACTTAACATGGGGTATCATAATTTTCCTCTCTTAAATAGGTGGTGTTCTCATCATAAAATCTTACAATTGAGTCCAAGTCTTTGCTCCTTTTCAGTGTACAATTCAATTCATTCATGCAACTTTTAACCTACAGGTTATCTTAAAAACATGGTAGAAGTCACACTCCTCACCATCTTCGGATCTCTTTTTTATATTGGGTTAAACAGTCTCTAAATCACCCACCTACCAGTAGGGGGTTAGCTCTAATACCATGTATAACACTTTAAGCTAAAAATAATAAATAACTAAGCTAATAAATACTAATAGAACTTTTTTAATCACTTAACCAAAAGTTTTTAATTAGTATTGATAAAATATTCACCTTCATAGCCTTATTAAGTAATATAAATTCTTTCTCACAATTCATATGAGACTTCACTTATCATGAGGTAGCACACAAACCCATTTAAATTGAGGCATGAAACTTGACCAATTAACTTGAATTGCTAGCTCTAATCAAAGCTTAGAAATATTCATTTTCATGAAATCTTGAATAACTACATATTTATTTTGTTAATCATGCGAAATCAAAATATCTTAGGTTTCTATCTTGTTAATAGGTCATTTCTTAACACCTAATTAAGGGTCTAATAAAAAAACTTTATTGTTTCCCAAAATTTGATTACATAACTTACAAAAGACAAGTACATGAAAAAGTGAGAGAAAAAGAAAAAAATTATATCCTAGTCTGGTTGAGGTTTTTCTATTATGTTTTTATTAAAGAAAAAATAAAAAGGATGGTTATCTCTATTCCGCAAATCAACTTCAAGTAAGACTAAATATAAAAGGAGCATTAGGTATAGGATAAGGTTGTAGTCATACTATATTAACAACCAACAACCAAAAACCTGCGTTTAGCAAACAATACACCATAATGGGTGTCATGTCGACCTTCAATTCTTAATTAGCTGACTTGGTCATGATTCACAGGTAAGTAACATGATGAATATTCGTGAAAATTAGCCGATTTAGCATTTCATGTTTCATATTAGTTACGGTAAAACAATTCATTTTGAAAGTTTACCCATAAGGAAAATGAAACGAAACATACTTTTTTCTATCACAATTGACCTTCTACAGCTGTATGGTAAGTATTTTCATTTTTTTTTTTTTCCTAATTGAAAAAACATGTCGATGCCTTACCAACTACATTGAAAATCCAGCGGAATAAGTTGACTAAAAATCTTATTTATTGATGCAAAAATTATATACATTAGCTGTGTTGAATATTCAGATCAAAGGTACCTTATGTATATTAAGAAATTAAGGATGCTTTAGGACTTTAAACCTCTAATATTTGGAGTATAGACTCCTTGCAAGAATAATTGGATACAATTATACTAAGCACTCTACCCCCAATGACTACAGGATTGGAGTATGTGGAATTCAAACATATTCTACAGTCATAATCGGTGTGATAGGTTCGAGGGTCTCACGTCTTCTAGCGCTTACCCTTAAGCATTGCACCGAATAAGCACTCTATATTTAGTCATAAATCATAAGAGATGGTACACAGAAATTTACTTTATTTATATAAATATAAAGGATTTTAATGACTCACACAACCCATCTCCCTTTCTCTCTCTCTCTAAATAGTGTTCTCATTTTAATATAAGTTTGGGATAATTGTCATCATATGTTGGTTGCCCACTTCTAAATTATCATGCACTTTCGTTAATTTCACTTTACAACTAGTATAATAAGAGATCATCTTAATTCAAATATGAAGATTTGAGATTATCTTTGTACAAACAATTAAGACTTGCATCGCCCAGTCTTATTAAGTCTAGCTTCTTTTAGTAGCCTTTGTCCTTTATTTTGTTTTTCATCTCTTTAAGGGAGTTTTCCTAATTAGTGAGTTCCGTGTTTCCTCCAGGGATGGTGGAGGAATTTTGATCTAGGATTAAGTCGATAATATTTGTGTGAAAAATGTGCATGTTTTCGATGATCTTTGAATCTTCATATTTTTTGCTTTACTTTATCATCTTTCTGTATTTGTTTCTTGATGTGATTCCATAAATGAAATTCATATTTTCTAAAAAAAATTGACCTGGGAGAAATTTACAGGACATAAATTAAATTTATGCAATGATATAAAGATTTTAAATAACTTTTAAAAAGATAGTGCACTTAATACAATTGTAGACGATTTCTTTGCTCCGCAAAAACCATCTCCCAGAAAATGAAATAAAATAAAATAAAAGTTCATGCCATGGAAGCGTCCTTGCATCAATATATGATTAAATTCTACATTTGTCAAAAAGGCAAGTCTACGTGGTCCGAGCTCCATAATGATATTTTGGAGTTCAAATACCTAAGGATATTAATGGGAAGAAAGATTTATTGATTCTAATATATAAGTATTTTGATAGATAATGGATAAATTTTAGATTTTAAATATAAAAGGAGATACCTAAACCAACCTGTTGTCTCAAGTAAATAGAAAAGCATTTGGTCAATAAGAAGATGTTTAAATTTAGTTAAGCCTATGTGTGTTAAATGTTGATGGATTTTAGTGCATGCATCTACTATTTCATAAATGATAACTAAATCCAATAATGATTGGGAAAATTAAAATAAGGTGAACTATACTTTGAATATATTGTAAAGAGGTTGCCATGATTTTTTTTCTTTTATAAATACATAATCTGTATTTTTAAAATTTATATAAATAATTGATAAGTAAACACATGACAATCATTTAGTAGTTGATTCTATTACTAAATAATTTAAAGTAATAATAATTGAAAATTATTTAGAAGTACATGAATTAAATAAAAAAAAAAAAGAAAATTGAAAATCAAAAGAAGTAACAATAATAATGGTGACTATAAGGTCACGTGCTAGCCTATTGCGACCGTTAGAATGACTAGCAAGTGGTTTAGAGAAGCTGAGGGTCATGACCCATCAATAAATGTAGATCGTGTGACCCTCAATGGTGGTGGGTCGCTATAACCTCCCTAGGAGGCTTATGCAAGTTCCATAAGTTATGAGCAATTGCACACCACACACACAAAAAAAACAAAAAAAAAAAGAAGAGAAAACTTTAAAACTTGACAAATTAAAGTGGTATCGTTCACTACACTAAAGGATCAAATGACCCTTCTACAATGATGAGTAGTCACCTATTACCTTATGTGAATTGCACAGCCTACTTTTATGGTAAGCTATGATCTACACTCATATTTGGTAGCTTGTAGGCTACCCTAAAGCTAGGGGTGGTCAACAACTAACTTACGGAGGTGTTATGGCACCAATTCCCTCAAAATGGTTATCAACTACCCTATAAGTGAGGGTAACTTTTGCACTTTATATTTATACTTTTTGAATTATTTTAATAGATTTTTATTTATTATTTAATTAATTCATCATTTAATATTAATATGCATAAATAATATTTTAACATATCTCCGTATCTACAATTAACACAAGATTAAGTAATATAGGTGACCTTTTGTCTAAAAAAAAACATAAAAACCTCAAATCACCCTTTGCAAAAGCTTGAAAACATATGTCACTTTTTTGTAATTTACACTAAATGATTTTTTTAACTTAAATATTTATCATTTTGAAGCACTCGCAACATAGGTGAGACATTCACCTATATTTATCTATGGAATGGGAACTTTTGGTATCCTACATACATAAAAATACTATAACTACCTATATAGTTTAAAAAAGAAAGAGATATGAAAATTATAACTAGGATAATAGAACGAAAGTTATAACATATATAGTGCATGACACTATAACCCCTGATCAATCTTACCACTTCACACGGTACACACAAGCTAATATAGCAACATGACTTAACCCATACCAACATGAGACTCGACCTTGACTGCTCTTATCTTCATACTCAACCACCAACATGATCGTCCTAATATAGCTACGTGACTTCATCTTCTCTCACACAAATACACATATGCAATAGCCCCCATCAACTGCCCTCTCTCTTATACAAACGTATGCATGCAACCTACAACCCATACTCAACCCATGCACAATGGTACACCTACCCAACGCCCTTCCTTACATGTACGACCCCAGTACACCCTAACAGCACCTCTCGTGCAGTTCATAGATGCCCAAACCCAACCACATTCTCGTACGACCTTACGATGCAAACACAAAGGCCAAGACCTCCACATTCGCATGCATAAAATAGCACTGTTCAAACTGTAATCACTAAACCCATGTCAACCACCACCCAAACTCTCAAAGCCACCACTTTTCCTTGAGGCAAAGTCTCCAAACACATTTTTACTAATCCAAGTCACATAAAAGCATGATTTCTCGCAAGAATTGTGTAATGCCTTATCTTCTAAGTGTTTGCTTAAAAAAATTTCTTTATTTTTAGTACTTAAAGACAATCTATACTATACCTGTCGTATATTCATGTAAAAATCCACACCATCAAAACACTTCTTATTTGATATATAAACAACAATGAAAATATTTCATGAGAATGAGCCAAACTTAAAGTATCACAATTGTAGATTCTTATACAATCCATAGCTCCTATTGGAATATCTCTATAATATACAAATTCATCAGAATATCTATACGTCACTTTCATAATCTCTTATTGAGGCTTTTGCACATAACTTGACAATCTTTCCATAGAACTCCTTCCTAGTGCTTGAATCCATTTTTCGAATTACTTTGGCTACATAAAGGTTTTCTCCAACACACCTTCTAATTAATATTTTGACTTACTTTCTGCTTTGTGGTTTACCTTAAAGGTACTAATTATGTACACGAGAGTCTCCTTGCTTCCTTGATGTGAGATCTTGACTAAGTTCTTTCAGAACTTAAGGATAAGAAAACTTATCCCTTCAACTTACTTTAAACTTAGTGTAAGTGGATAGACAAATAATAATATGTGTAGAATCATATCATAAATACGTAAGCAATTCACCAAGTCAGTCACAATACAATTTCCCTCAACCAAGCAATGCAAATGCAGCAAAAATGTACCATAATAATGCAAGTGACATGCATTGATGCCAATATCTTAGTATAGCCCTAACAACTCATCCGGTTGGTCAACTTTAATTTGAGCATCTAGATACAACCAACGTCTAGGTACCTAGCAAACCCAGCTTAATAGTAACCATAGTTGTGGTTGCGACTATTAGTTAATGAAAATCTATATGCACAAAACCAATTTTATAAACCAAGCTATCTATTTTACAAAACTAATCTTTTAGAAGCTAAATTGCTTGCTTAACCCAAAATTCTGGTTTTCAAAATACAATTATGCTAAGTGAAACCCTAGCTTTAGAAGACTTGATAGGTAGGTCCTTTTCTATACCATGCCATGAATGCATCAATCACATACCCAATAATCACCAAGAAAATACCAATCAAGTTTACTCATCTATTTATTAACCAAGCTCTTACTTTACTCCCTTTTCATTTTCATCTCTAAAGCCTCAATATTGGGTTCATTTAGTAAACACCTTAGGAAGTAAGGTTAGTACCTAATCTCTTTGTCAACTTACTATAGAACCAAACATAATAAGTTCAAGCAACACCTAACAACAACATATGTTACATCCATGAATCATGAATCAATAAAAAATACATATACCCAGTAGATAAAAAATCATCCCAGTAGCTCATTAGACAATATATCACATTCACACACAAGATCCATCACATTAATTTCAGTTAGATAAGTTAAGAGTAGATAAAATGTCACCATTGGAAGGGTAGCTAAGTCATGGTAGTACCACCATATACCATGAGAAGATCCGAAGCTAGTGCCACTATTGATCAAGAACCTTTGTCATGCCACATAAGGCGTCAATACAACTCTAGCATCCACTGGAGAGACTAGCATAAAATGATATCAAAGTAAGTAAATTAAGGTTAATTACATAAAACTAAATATTAGAGAGTAAGATAAACAGTTTCCTCTTAATTAAGTCTTACAGACCACAATAAGATACTAGTTGTTTAAGCCATTGCAAACTCATAAGAAAAAGATAAGATAGTACTAGAGAATACTAGCATATCATAAAAGTCTACTTGTGCTCTTATCTTCCCTATGGCCATCCCAAAGCTTCTGGTACTAACCCCGAGCATCCTTCAACTCTACTCTAGTCATAAGTCAAGTTGCAACAATAAATTATAAGGAGGTAAGCAACAACGACTTAGTAGGTAACCTTCCTATTCTACTAACAAACAATTTCAAACAAGTTATTTAAACATGCATATGCAATATAGGAAAGCATATAAAATGTACACATCATTCACAACTTGTTGATGACTGTGTAAAGCATGGTTTTACGCCCACCATTGCTTGGGTTGGGGAGTATTTAAGCACTTTAAGACCCAAGTCTCTACATTTATCTTCCATGACATATATCATCTTCTCTTAGTAAACCCAAAGTAGCAAACATAAATTGGCCTCAAGCAAAGGGTAACACTCTTTAGAGTTAAGTAGATCCCAAAGGTTGAGGTAAGAGCATGTTGTATGAGTACATCACACGAAACAACAATAAAGTATAAAATATGGATCCAATATACATGATCTCCCATTCCCCTGTCTAGTGCTAACGCCCTGTATATATAATGCATAAATGTGCAATGCATGTTCAATTCTTATTAAAGTCAAATAATTATTATTTCGGTTCATAGATGACCAATCAATTATATAACAGACACTCCAAGGTGCTACAACAACAATGAATTCTTGGTTTTGATATATTGTATTTTTTCATGCAAGTACAACCAATCTAAGCACATGCAAATAACCTGACCCCAAGGATATACAATTTCATATATATAATTAATCAGTACTCCACACTACAAGCATAAACAAGATAAGACAGGGGTTGGTATACTAATTCAACCATAGCGTCTAGCAGTACTAGTAATCCTTAGTCGAGTTGATCCCTAGGTCTATGTCACTTAAAAATTATAATTAAGAATATAAGTATTGTATTCTAATTTACTTAGATAGCTCTTGTCATCCTAAAACTCCCGATTTTATTGTTTTTGTATTTTGACCATGACTTTCTCGTTTTAAGTCAATCTTTAACTATCTTATAATTGTTTTTCAGCATTTTTTAGTGTTCTTTTATTTGGTAAAGTCCTTTTTAGGTGTTTAGGCCTCTAAGGTCTTGGTTTGGGTCAATTAAATTCATTAGTCAAAGAGTTATTTTTATAATCATAGGATTTAAGCTTTAGGCTTAGTTTTGGGCTTTAGGCCTTACATAAGACTTCTTGGGCTTTTATTAAGTATTTTAAGTTGAATTTTTTTCCCAAATTTAGTAACTTTTAGAATGGGATTTAATGTTATTCTAGTGAGTGTAAGTGGGTTCTTTTCACTAGTTTAGGCCTTAGTTGGTTAAAGGGCCTATAGGGGGTGTTTTGTATTGGTCTTAACACTTAATGGGCCTTTTATATTGTAAATAATAAGCCTCTTACTTTTAGTTTCAAGTTTGAGCACACTCATTTAGGGCTTATACTTTAATTCTTTTAAGGCCATTTAGGCTAGTTTTACAATTGATAGCCTTAAGCCCAACTCTACTTGTCGTTTTAGACCTAAACCTACTAAAAGCCTTAAGTTTAGTCCAGTTTCATTAAGGTTCTAGATCTGGTCCTATTCATTAACAAGGCTTTTGACACTATTCTTAAGCTCTTAATTAGTAACTAAGCTTGTTTCAGTTATTAACTCATTATTACCCTACTTAACTTGGCTAATCACTACCTAAATCATACTTAATACTTAATAATCATGTCATTAAGTTAATAAATTAAAATTTGTGGACTTTAATACAAGCTATAAGTAGCAGCTAAGAAGATGTTTTGGGATTTCTATTACACTTTTTCATTTATTCCTCATTTTAGTGCTTTTCCTTAATCTAAAACTTGTATTTACATAATGTAAGTTGATTCTTCTACCAGATGAAATTAAAACATGTTAGAATACACTCTAACAAGTGGCGCCATGTTTATGGAACAAGGTTCATTAGGCTCTTTTTGATGATCTATCACTAAAACTTACTAGCTTACACTACATGTTAATACTACTACCGAAATCATTAAGTCTAGTTCATACATTATTTTAACTCAACCTTCACTATACCACCTTAAAACACTAAGATATGTACGTACAAAGGAATGGAAGAGCCTAAAATGCAAGAAACTATCATGAATCCTGAATAAAAACAAGAAGAAACTAAACTTAGTCACTTACTGAGGTTAAGTGTATTGGTCTTCCTTTAGGTATGTTATGCCATGAGCTTGTGTATATGGGAATGTGTGTATGTGTGTTGGCCAAGAAGACTGGCGTTTGAGGGAGACATGAAGCTTAGTGGTTGGTGGTGTTAAGGTAGTCGATAGTGAAGTGTGTAGGGGGTAGCCAAGAGTATGATTTGAGGGTAGTTTTGCATTGAGTTTTGAGAATGAATTGAAAGTAATTAAGAGGGAGTAAAATGAAAACAAAATTGTGTGTGTGTATGAGAGAGAGAGAGAGAGAGAGAGAGAGTGGCCAACATGAGTTTTGTGTGGGGATAGGAGAAAAATTAAAGTATGCAAGTACATGGTCCCCACTTTGTACCATGTACTCCCTTGTACCCTATCCTCTTTTGCCATATTTTGTCCCTAAAAAGCACAAACTAATAACTAAGCACTTTGTCTTGTACTCTTAATTATGATTAACTTGTTGTTAATTAAGACACAATGGAGGTGAATTAGGGTTTAGGGTGGAATCAGGGCAATTAAGTACAATTGAATCTAATCAAGTTTATTAAGCATAATTAAGAAAATTCTATAACTTTGTTACAATTTATTAATGTAATTTAATTAACCTCCATCTTACGCGTATACTTCTAGGGTTTCCTTAAGGTTTTGGGTTTGTTTACAACTATCAGTTCACGTACGTGCTTAGTACTTTAGGGTATAAGGAGATCAAAGTAGTTGTTTATACTTAACAGGTGATTTTTACTACTTCACTTAGCTTTTCTCAATACCACAATGTTTTGAGAAAATAATCAGGGTTCTTCATCGTTTTAGGGTTTCTCACGTAATAGGTTTTTTAGCTTATAATTAGGATTTTAGGGTCAAACTTACTTTAGGGTTTTTTAACTTATTTAGTGTTTTTACCTTAACGTTTAAGGTTATATTACCTTATTTAGGGTTTTGATTCTTATATTGCTATAAGGCTCTAGGGATTATTCATTGACTCTCTCTCTTGGTTGACTTCTTATTGAGTACAAAACCCGTAAGGTTTATATCCTCAACCCCCACCCACCCCCCTTAAAAAATTGTTTTGTCCTCAAAACTTACATAACTTATCTATCATTTCTAGCAGCACTGGGTACTTATATCCCACTTCCTCTTCAGCTTCCCAAGTAGGCTTTTGCTCCTTCTCATGGTTCCTTTATAGTACCTTGACATTTCAAATTTCTTTAGTTAACTTCTGGGTTTTTCAGTCCAAGATTTAAATAAGATGTTCTTCAAAAGTGAGATTTTCCTTCAATTGGACTGGTTCCAATTCTACTACTTTGTCTGGGTCGGAGATATGCTTATGAAGGACCAATACATGAAAGACATTGTGTAATCTAGACAACTTTGGAGGTAAAGCTAACTAGTAAGCTAAATTCTCAACTCTTTCCAGTACTTTAGGGGGTCTAATGTATCAAGGGCCTAACTTTACTTGTGTCCTTGCCTAGTGTATACTCTTTATCAGCCTTACCTTGAGATATACGTAGTCACCAACTTGAAACTTTACTTCCCATCTCTTTAAATCTACCTAACTCTTCTGTCAATCTTAGGCTTCTTTAATTTTTTTTCTTAATGACGACCACTTTCTCTAGAGCTTCTTATACCAAGTTGGGTCCTAAGGCTAACTTCTCGACGTCATCCTAAAATAGAAGAAATATATACTTTCTCTTATACAAATCTTCATAAGGTGGTATTTGAATGCTCAAATGGAAGCTAACATTATAGTTGAACTCAATAAGTGGCAAATGTATGTCTTAACCTCTCTTGAATTCTACGGCATATGCCTCAGCATGTCTTCTAAGGTTTGAATAGTTCTTTTCGACTGTCCATCTGACTGTAGGTGGTAAGCTATGCTAGAATTCAACTGTATATCCTAATATTTATGTAAGCTTCTCCAAAACTTAGATACAAATCGTAGATCTCTATCTAATACTATACTCACAAGAATGTCATGAATCTTTTTTACATAGATTCTTGCCAACTTCTCTAAGGGGGTAAGTCATGTTGATAGGTAAGAAATGCACAAACTTGGTAAGTCTATCTATAACTACCCAGATCACATCAAATCTTCCCTGTGTCTGTGGTAATCTGCTCACAAAGTCCACTGTAATCTACTTCCACTTCCATTCAAGAATAGGCAATAGTTGTAGCGATCTACTCGGTCTCTAATGCTCCGCTTTGACTCTTTGGCATGTTTCACACTTTTACAAATACTATGCTATGTCTTGTTTCATACCATTCCACCAAAAATTCTTTTTAAGGTCTTCATACATTTTTGTCCCTCTAAGGTACACTAAGTATCTTGAATAGTAGGCTTTACTCAAAATTTCCTTCTTAAGAGGTGTAGTCTCTAGTATACATAACCTGTCTTTCATGCGAATTGCTCCATTCTCATTGATATTGAAGTTTGAGTACTTACCACTTACCATTTCCTCTTTCACTCCTATCAAAGCTAGAGCAGCTTGTTGGGCCTCTCAAATCCTTTCCATTTTGGTAGGTTCAATGACCAAATTCAACAACTCTACGTTTCCTTCAGCCTATGCAAATTCTATATTCAGTCTTTCCAATTCCTTGATTAATTCACTTTGCTCGAGGAGAAGTGAGGCGACTTTTGCATGATTCTTGCTACACAAAGCATCCACTATCACACTTACTCGACCTGGACAGTAGTTGATTCTAAGATCATAGTCCTTGATCAACATGAGCCATCTCCTTTTCCTCATGTTCAACTTTTTTTAAGTGAAAAGATATTTAAGGCTCCTTTGGTTAGTCTAAATTTCACATGTCTGCCATACAAATTGTATCTCCAAATTTTCAAAGCAAAACTACTACTACCAATCATGAGTGGGATAATTCTGCTTACGCGATCTTAACTGTCTGGATGCATATGCCATAACTCTCCCACCTTGCATTAATATATAGTTAAGTTTATTTCTAGAGGCATCACTATACACCATAAAGGGCTCTTCCGTGTTAGGTAAAACTAAAATCGGTGCAAACACCAAACTATGCTTCAACTTTTGGAAACTCTGTTTTCTCTTGTCTGTCCATTTATACTTCACGTACTTTTGAGTTAATTGGGTAAGGGGTCATGCTATAGTAGAGAAATCCTTGACAAACTTTCTATAGTACCCTGTAAGACCTAAGAAACTACGAACCTTGATGACTGTCTCTTGCCTCTTCCAATCAGCTATGGCCTTGATCTTTTCTAGATCCACTTTAATCCATCACCACATATAATATGCCCAAGGAAGGAAATTTCTTTCAACCAAAAGGCACACTTGGATAGCTTGTCATAAAGTTGATGTTCTTTCAATGTCTGCAATACTATTCTTAAGTGTTCCTCATGCTATTTAGATGAAATTGAGTAAACTAAGATATCATCAATAAAAACAATAACACATTTGTCCAATAAAGCACTAAATGTACAGTTCATCAAGTTCATAAATTTAACTAGTGTATTTGTCAATTCAAACAACATCACCAGAAATTCATAATGATCATACCGCATTCTAAAAGTTGTCTTAGGAGCATCTTTCAACTTAATCCTGAGCTGATGGTATCTTAATATCAAATCAATTTGGGAATAGACTCTGGCTCCTCTCAATTGATCAAATAAGTTATCTATCTAAGGTAGTAAATACTTGATTGCCACTTTATTCAAATCCTGGTAATCTATGTACAACCTCATGGAACCATCTTTGTTCTTAACAAATAACATTAGTGCTCCCCACAAAGACATGCTTGATCTAATGAATCCCTAATCCAATATTTCTTACAACTGTTTCTTTAATTGTTTGAGTTCTACTGGAACCATCCTATATGGTACCTTTAAGATAGGCTCTACTCTAGGCAATAAATTAATGACAAAATCAATCACCCTCTTAGGTGGCAAACCTGGAAGCTTATTAAGGAAAACATCTAGAAACTCATTTACCACAGGAATTTCCTCAATTCATGGCCTTCCTATTTCCATCTTAGTTGCATTCAACCCTGCTTCTACCTACTACTGAAGACTTTCATTTGAAATTACCTTGATCTAATACACTTCCTTTAACTTGTCTAAGATTGATTCTCCTTTGAAAATGACCTTAGTACCATCTCGTGTATCAAATTCCACTTCTTTACTTTGACAATTCACCATGGCATTTACAATGGTCATCCAACTCATGCCTAAGATGGCTTCATACTTGCTCATCTCAAGTACTATCATGTGGGCTTAGGAGTCATTGTCTTAAATCTTTAGAGGGCAATTTCTTACCACTTCTCAGGTCACTATTTTCCTTCTCATAGGTATCTTGACCCCTATATTGGACTTTATGGTTATCACTTGTAATCCAACTTTCTCAACAACCTTAGGTGTAATTAAAGAGTGAATCGCTCCCGTATCAAACAAGGCATATACGAGTGGACTGGAAATATAGATATTCCTTGAACCAATTCACAATTTTCTTTTTTTTTTTAACTTTTTAGGTAAGGGATATTTGTTGATTCTGTATTCACTTTTTCATAGTCTTTCATACTCTATTAGGGGTTACAAAACCATAAAGAATAAAAAAGAAAGGATAAATTTACATATTTGCAACAATTCATATATCAATAGCATCTCCTTCCTCAAACTCTGCAACAGCCTCATCATCTCCATCCTTGACATAATCTTACTCACCTTCCAAGTTGTAAACTCTAGCATGTGCGAGTGTACCTATCCTAGCCTATGCTAGTCCTAGCCTACCTATTTATCTTTAGGCCATTAGGTGACTTAGTAATGCTATGGGGCGAGCTGGTTGGATGCCCTGTGTAGTCCTCCTCTATAGATAGTTAAAGGCAATGTGCTTTGTTTCCTTACACACAAAATCGGTCATACTAGCTTTCTAAGGACATTCAATTATGTGATGGTTGCCATCTCCATAGAGGAAACAACTATGCTAAAGCTAGGGGCATTCCCTAAAGTAATGTGCTCCCTTACATTTCCAACATTTCATTATACATATACCTAGAGCAATTGGTCTCAGTTGTTGACCGTGGATTTACATAATCTTTTTCCCTTTCTTAGAAAAATTAATTCCTTCAAAGGGTCTCTTTCCTAATACATTCACCTTATGCCTCTTACTCTTATCCTTAGAATCCTTATCACTCTTAACAATTCCTGCCATCTTAATTACTTCTCTGAAATCCCTATACTATAAACTCAATGTCTTAGGAAAATAATTTAATATAAACTCTCTCTAGAATACTTTCTATGTAATTGGACCTTTGACCATCCTCCTTTAGGCTTTCCATTAAGTCCTAACATAAAACCTTAGCATATAGATACCATAGGTAATCCTTAAGTGGTGTGAAACCTCAAATGCCTCAAAAGTACGCCCAATCTTCATGAGCCAATCCTCAGCTTCTTCGGGGTATCCTGCAACCCCATCAAAATACTTGATGCACTTGATAAACTCCGGTATCATAGACCTTTACGGCTTAAGGTCTAGGGGTACTAAAGGGGCTAAATACACTTGTACAACAAGAGGTAATGTTGGCAGCGATGGCATCGGCATCTCCTTGACTAGTATAGGAGGCAAAACCTAAGCTAGAGGTGTCCTATCCCTCTCATGGAAAGCCCTCTGCATCTCCTGTACCATAGCTAGCACCTCCCCTGTACAGTCTCTTCATAGAACCAATACTAATGGATCCTTAGGATGATCCATTAGATGATCCTCTAAGGGATCACGCTTCAGTAGGGATCTCCTCCAGCCTCTCCTGTACCTAATGTCAGAAACATTTTAGGTAAGCTCATAGTAGCAAAACTTTCAATTCGACCAATAAGATAAAGTAATACAAATCATACACACATTGAACAAAATAAAGATCTTCCTTTTTCATTAATTTCAATTAAGCACAAGGTTACACTAGAAAAAGTAATCACTTTTGAAGAGTGAAACTCCACCAATACTACATCTAAGCAGACAAGATTTTAGTAATAAGTTCCTAACATTATAGTACTAAAACTCAAAACACATGCTCATGACTAGTACATCCAAAACATGGAAACCTTGACTACAACAATCTAGCTACTACATCAATGGACTAGTAGTCAAACCAATCCCAACACTCTTATCATCCTCCAAGTTATTGAATCCTACAAAACTAGAATCGCCAAAATCATCTCCATTCGAATCCATACTAAAAAATTTAGAAGGTTCATGGTACTCATCCAACTCTAACCAATCGTCCTCCTCTAGATCTTGTATTAAAAGTGATGGAGGCTTAAGCACTAGTCCATCTACATGCATCTTTGCTTAATCGTCTCTTAGCTTCATCAAGTGGTCTAGATCAACAATTGGTGTAACAAGGGGCATAAGCTCAAGTAGATCCTCCTCTTAAGGTAAGTCTTACACGATTAGGTTAACCTCTATTGGAGCTAGAATTGGAGTCTAGGGAACCTGCTCCTCTTGTTGGTCATCCTCATCAGCGGATGAAGGTGGAAGCCTGTAGTCTAACTCCATCTCCTCCTAAAGAGCATCTACAACCCAATTAATGTTAATCTCCAATAGGGTTGGATGATCACCTTGATGGTCCTTAGCAAAAGCAAATCCATGTCCAACCGGTCTTCACACACCAAAAGTAGTGCTAGTGGTTGATAGTCATTGTAAACCAAAAATGTAACTCTGGTGGTTATCCCAAACATCTCACCAACCAGGACTTATGCTCAAGTACATGGATAAGCTTGGTGTTAGTGTAGACTGGGCATTGGACATCCATGAATAACTTTTCATGTCAAAACCTCTAATGATCTATCAATTTGCTCCTCTACCAAGACAACACTATGCTCATGCTATGAGGCTCGCTAATCAAAGCGAAGTCCTTACACAGTAGTTAGAGGTGACAACAAAAGTCCAAGAGATTCTCTCCTTCCTCTATGTGGAACTTAAGCCACTACTCTGAAAGAGTCTAGAAATTTCCCTCAAATACAAAAAATTCTTAATTTTAGGGTTTTGTTATATTTTTGTATAATAAAATTCATTTTGTATCTCCTAACTTAGTTCTACCACTTTTAGCCTCATTTGGTTGGCTTCCTATTATGTTTAAGATAAGTTTTTATTCCTTTTTCACTTAACGCTTTGATACCACCTTAATACTATCATGACTTGAGGGGTAGCTAGATTATGATAGTACAACCATATAACACAAGAAGATCTGAGGCCAACACCACTGCTAGTCAAGAGCCTTTATCATGCCATACAAGGTATCAACATAACTCTTTCATCTACTGGAGAAACTAGCATAAAGAAATATCAAAGCAAATAAATTAAGGTACATCACAAAATACTAAATATCATAGAGAGTGAGGTAAACAATTTCCCCTCAATTAAGTCTTACAAGCCATAATAAGATATTAGAAGTCTAAGCTACTGCAAACTTTTAATAAAAATATAAGATAATACTATAGAGTCCAAACATATCATAAAAGTCCACCAGTGCTCTTCTCTTCCCTTTGGCCATCCCAAGGCTTTTGATATTAACCTCGAGCATCTCTCGGCTCAGCTATAGCTATAAGTCAAGCTACAACAATAAACTATAAAGGGGTAAGCAACAACAGTTTAGTGGGTAACCTTCATATCCTACCAATAAACGAGTTTAAACAAGTTGTTTAAACATGCATATGCAATGTAGGTAAGCATATGAAATGTACACATCATACATAGCCTATCGATAATTGTATAAAGCACAGTTTTATACTTTTCGTTGTTTGGGTTGGCAAGTATATAGATACGTCAAGACCTAGGTCTTTATATTCATCGTCCATGACATATATTATCTTCTCTTAGCAGACATGGCTCAACCTTAAGTAAAGAATGGCAATCCCTAAGGCTAAATAGATCCTAAAGGTCGAGGCAAGATGTACGAGTATGTCGCGTGAAACAACAATAACATAGTATAAAATACAGATCCAACATACATGATCTCCCGCTCCCTTACATAGTGCTGATGTCCTATATATATAATGCATAAACGTGCAATGTATGTGTAGTTCTTATTAAAGTCAAATAATCGTTATTCTTGTTCATAGGTGACCAATCAATTATATAACATATACTCCAAGGTACTACATACTAATGCAACAACCAATTCTTGGTTCAACTATATTATTGCATTTTATCATATAAGTACAACCAATCCAAACACATGCAAATAACCCAGCCCCAAGCATATATAGTTTTATATATGTAATTAATTGGTGCTCTACACTACAAGTACAAACAAGATAATATAGGGGTCGTATACTCACCCAGCCATAGCATTTAGTAATGCCAATAATCCTCAACTAAGTCGATCCTTGCATCCATGACACCTAAAAATTATAATTAAGAATATAAGTACTGTATTCTGATCTACTCAATTAGCTCTTCTTGTCCTAAAACTCCCGGTTTTACTATTTTTGTTTTTTGGCCATAAATTTTTTGTTTTAAGTTTATCTTTGACTATCTTTTTTCATTGTTTTCAAGTGTTTTTTTATTTGGTGAGGTCCTTTTTAGGTGTTTGGGCCTATAGGGTCTCGGTTTAGGTTAATTAAATTCATCAGTTAATGGGTAATTTTGACTATCTTAGGATTTGGGCTTAATCTTGAGCTTTAGGCTTAGTTTTGAGCTTTGGGCTTAGTTTTGGCCTTTTTAAAAGTATTTTAAGTTGAATTTTTTGCCCAACTTTAGTAGCTTTTAAATTGGGCTTTAATGTTATTCTAATGAGCCTAAATGGACTCTTTTCACTAGTTTAGGGCCTTAGTTAATTAGTAGGCTTATAGGTAGTGTCTTATATGGGCCTTAACACTTAATGGGCCTTTTATATTGCAAAAAATGAGCCTCTTACTTTTAGTTTCAAATCTAATCACACTTATTTAGGGCCTATACTTTAATTTTTTTCGAACCTTTTAGGCTAATTTTACAATTAAGAGCCTTAAGCCCAACTCTACTTCTCATTTTGGGCGTAAACCCACTAAAGGCCTTAAGTTTAGTCCAATTTTATTAAGGTTTCAAATTTGGTCGTATTCATTAACAAGGCTTTTAACACTACTCTTAAGCTCCTAATTAGTAACTAAGCTTATTTAGGTCATTAACTCGCCACAACCTTACTTAACTTGGTTAATCACTACTTAAATCATACTCGACATTAAATAATCATGTCATTAAGTTAATAAATCAAAATTTACAGACTTTAATACAAGCTACAAGTGGCGGCCAAGAAGATGTTTTGGGATTTATGCTACACTTTTTCATCTATTCCTCATTTTAATGCTTTTCCTTAATCCAAAACATGTATTTACATATTGTAAGTTGACTCTTCTACCAAATGAAATGAAAACAAGTTAGAACACACTCCAACAAGTGGTAGCATGCTTATAGAACAAGGGTTATTGGGCTCCTTTTGATGATTTATCGCTAAAACCTACTAAATACTAATTCACATTACATGTTGATGCTATTACCTAAATCATTGAGTCTAGTTCATGCATTATTTTAACCCAACTTTCATTATACTACCTTAAAACACTAGGATATGCATGTACATAGGAATGGAAGAGCCTAAAATGCAAGAAACTATTATGAATCCTAAAGAAAAACAAGAAAAAACTAAACTTAGTCACTTACTGAAGTTCAATGTATTGGTACTCCTTTGCATGTATTGTGTTGTAAGCTTTTGTGTGTATGTGTATGTGCCAGCTAAGAAGAGTGACGTGTGAAGGAGGCTTAAAGCTTGGTAGCAGCATGATTGGTGGTGTGGTGATAGTGCTAAGGTAGCTGGCGGTGAAGTGTATAAGGGGTGCCTGAGAGTATGATTTGAGGGTAGTTTTGGAGTAAGTTTTTAAGAGAGTTTTGGGAGTAATTTGTAAATGAATTGAGAGTGCATAAAATGAAAACAAAATGAGAGCATGTGTTTGTGTGAGTAGCTAGCATGAGGTGTATATGGGGAAAGGGGATAAACTAGGGTGTAGGGTATATGGTCCCCCCTTTATATCATGTACTCCCTTATACCTTATCCTCTTTTTGGCATATTTTGTCCCTAAAAAGTATAACACAATAACTAATCCCTTTGTCTTGTACTCTTAATTATGATTAACTTATTGTTAATTAAGATGTAATGGAGGTTAATTAGGGTTTATGGTGTAATTAGGTCAATTAAGTACAATTAAGTCTAATCAAGTTTATTAAGTATAATTAAGGAAATTCTATGACTTTGTTACATTTTATTACTTTCATTTAATTAATCTCCATGTCACATGTGTACTCCTTTAGGGTTTTGGGTTCGTTTATAGTTATCAATTTGGGTACACATTTAGTTATTTAGGGTTTTCGGAGATCAAAGTACTTGTTTATACTCAACGAGTGATTTTTTCTACTTGACTTAGTTTTTCTCAATTCCCTAAGATTTTTCGAAAATAGTTAGGTGATGTTAAGCAAGCGTACCTATCAAATTGTAGTGATCAAATTAAGTCTGAATGTTGTTTTCTCAAAGACTTTGACTACTAATACTCACTACATTTCTATTATTTAACCTATAAATTCAAGTTTAAGAAACTTAAAGATTCTAAATTAAATTGCAATAACTACTAAATTAATGAATTAATTAATGAACATTAAAGAACTTTAACAAGAAAATAATAAAAGTATAAATTAATTCAATATTCGGAACTGTATCTAGACTTTTGTTTCCCTTAAATCTAACATGTGATTTTCCTTAAAGATAATCTATTTCTTTCTTAATCTTTCTTAATCGGGAGAATTCTCTATTAAAATTAATTACTTTCTCAAGTTAATTAACCGTAATCTTAAAATCATCTATTAGAATCTTTACTTAATAGCATAACTTAACATCACATTATTGCACAAGGAATTCTCTACAATATAAATCAGGATTCTTAAAAGATCTTAGAAATTATCTCTAATCTTGCAATAATCTATATCAACTATGCCTAAATCTAATCTTATAAGAAATCTCTCGATTCTCTTATAAGATATTAAGGTTTAGATCACTACTAGCGAAATAACAATTTAAAGAATTAAGCATACATAGTTGAAACAAGAAAGAAAATAGAGAATAAATTAAATCTAATAAAAATTCATGTTATATGAAAAGATCTAAGTTCCACAAGACCTAAATACCAAAGATCTACTCACTACACATCATAAAGTAGTAATCTTGAATCAAAGAATAAAGAATTATAAAAGAGTAAATCATGAAATTTAAGAAAAATTGAATCTTGAAGTCTTGATGTCCCTTACTCTCTTGAGTGTTCTTCTTTTTGAAAAGCTCACTAAAAGTCATCAAAAGTCCTCTCCAAAAAACCTTAGAGAAGCTTTATACATGAAACACAAAAATAAAGCCTGCTACAAACGATACGATCGGGGACACAACTATGTCTCTTGATCTTGTAACTCACTGCCAAAATTTCTTCATATCTTCTCTTTTTTATCAAAACTAGAAATGACATGATCAGGATACAGGTGTGTCCTTTGGTCGTGTAACTAGTTGTGATTATTGAAAAATTGCTCCAAAATTGTCTACAAAAGACATAGCCATGTTGTTCAAGTATATCAATCTTCAAACCTTCATAACTTACTTATTTTAACTCTGAATTAAGTGAAACTTCTTTTTGTCTTCTTCTTTTTTTTGCATAAATCATTTCAAAACCTAGAAATAAAATTTTACTTAATTAGCTATTATTTTCTAAAAATAAACTCAAATTTCAACATAAAATCATGAAAAATCACCAAATAAAATATAACCAATTTAAAGCTTATCATTAAGGCTTCTTTATCATTTTAGAGTTTCTCATGTATTAGCATTTCTAGGGTTTTACGCATACTATTGGGGTTTTAGGGTCAAACTTACTCTAGGGTTTCTTAACTTCATATTTAGGATTTTTGACATAATGTTTAGGGTTTTATTACCTTATTGAGGGTTTTGATTCTTATATTTCTGTAGGATTCTAAGGATTATCCATTGTCTCTCTCTTTTGCTTGATCTTTTACTAAGCTCAAAACCTGTGAGGTTTACATAAAATCTATTCTAGAACACAAACAATCCACTTACTAAGGCCATTTGGCGATTTCCCTCAAAAGTTTATCCTTGCACCTAGGGCTTATCCTAGCCCGTTTCAATTAAGCAAACACGTACAACATCTAAAGTCAATATATATCAAGTATAAGCTACAGTACTAACTTACTTACACTTAAAGTCTAGGTCTTTGTATTATTATTATTTTTTTTAGGACATCTTTGGTCTCAAATACATTTTGACCCATTTTCTGACCTAGTTTTTTACTATCCCTTGTACATAAGGTCCTTTTAACATACTTTCTGATATAATTTCTAACTCCTTCAACATTACATATATATTATTATATTTCCTTTTCTTATCGCACTATTTTGATTCTAGTATATAAAACTTTAGTAAAACACTTGTTTAGTGTCCAATTTGCTATAGTATCATTAATGTACCAATTAAATTAACTATTTCGCTAACTACACCTAAAGGACATAGAAAATTATTGTAGAAACACATATACATATCTAAAAATTAATCAAACCCTACATAATTAATTAAGATACATCTTGCACATAAACAATTTTACATTCCTTGCTATTATACATTCTGATTTACATTCTGACTTACTTTTAACTTGCACCAAACATTCTTTAAATCATCAAATCAACTAGCTCTAGCATCCATATCCCTATTTTCTCACTTCATCACTCTGACCCAACACTTCAAATCTCAAATATAACTATATATCAGCACTTGGTACCTAAATTACTTAATTAAACACTTTCTCTAAGAATTTCCAATACACATGCAAAGTAGATGAAAAATACCTAGAAATTCAACTTCTAAATAAACTCTTTTCATGAAATCAAAATAGACACTCAGGAGTGATTGTACAAGAATTTTGAGATCAAAGTAACATCATTCAAGCTTTTGAAAATTGAAATAAAGATTCATTTTTGAAAAAGTTAGTCACATTTTTAGATTCTACATGAAAAATTACTTCAGAAAACCAAAAACCATAATTTTTAAAGCTTATTTGCTATTTTTAGAAAATTATAATCAAAATTAAGCAAAATTGAAACTCACCATCACTTAAAACTCTAGCTACCATCTGGGGGTAGGGGTGTGTTGGCTTAACTTGGTACCACCTCCTCTATCTCTAGATGATTTGGTTCACTCCCAAGTGGTAGGTAGCCTAAGGAACTCAAATTCTATCCAATTTTGTCCTATTTCTTCTTAATTTTTGCAAAATCCTTATTCATACTTCCAAAGCTTCCCTATATTTTTCCTAAATCCTAAATTGTGTAAACTCAATTCTAGAATCAACTTTGTGATTTTATGGCCTTCTTGAGATGGTGAATTCTCCAAAGCCAAATATTAGCTTTTCTCTTTCTTTTTTTTGTACATTGTTTTATCACTTGTGAAGTGTTCCCATCCCCCACAACATGGTTCCACACCTTTTCCTTGATTAAGAAGGATCTTACAATTGTCCCATTGTAAACCCTAACTTATTTAACTTAATTATAACATAACATAACATAACATAACTTTAGGTATATTATATAATACATAATTATTTTCCTATTTCAAGTATACACTTATATACGAGATGTAAGCTTTGTCACTTCTGGGTAATGATCCAAGTAGTCGGAACATTCTTTAAATATTCTTAAGGATCAACCAAATTAAGAATCTAGCTAAATATAAAAGTCATGCTCATACTAATTGACTTCTTGATTATAATCGAACATAAGAACTATAAAACTTAATGTCAAACCTAAAATCTACCTAAAACCTTAAACCCTAAAACATGGTGAGAATTCCCAAACTTATTGAAACCCTAAATGAAAGATCGAAAACTTTAGTACTAAATCAAATACTTAAATACCCTATATCAAGAGCCCTAAACCTAACCAAGCTTGGACTGACCTTAAGATACTTATCACCTACCTTAAAATTAACTTGATGAATGGATAAATCAAGATCTGAACTCCAACTTAGTCACTTGAATAAAACAACCAAGACTTAATATTTCAAGGGTGGAATTGAGAGCTATACGTAAGGGTTAGAACCGACCATACCCCATCCACTTTCCCTCCCAATTTAATTTCAAACAAACCAAACTTAACTTGTAAACCTAGTTGGCATTTAACCTTAGCAAATCCCCATATGATTAGATAAAACAATCCAAAATCCCTGAACAAGTTATGTCACTCATAGAAAAAGCTATTTAACTATTTTTGTTTCAAGCCAAAAGTGGAAAATGATGGGATAAACAAGCCACCCCCTTACTTCCCCTATGCCACCAATTTGAAGAAGCCAAGGGAGCCATCGCTTCACTCTCCCTTCTCAGTGTAAACTCAACTTAATGCTCACCTAAAAAGAACCCCTTAAAACCGGTCACATCCTTCAATCCATTCCTCACTTGACACATCAATTTCACAAGCCAAAAAAGGAGGAAACCCTAGCCTAAATACAACCAGCCATTAAACTCTATCCAAACTCCCTCATTGTCTTCCATTTTTCCATGTCTTACAACACTTAAACATCCAAGGAAAAGCTCCCCAAAACACCACCCTCATTACCTTTGGAGACAGCCAAATCGCATGCCCAACTACCACATTTATCACCCTTATTTCAATGACAAAGGATCACCTCCAAACACTACCTTAAGCTTAACCAGTTAGAAGGATACTAAGACATCAACAATCACTAAGTTCCTAGGATCCAAAAAGCTAAAGGACCACCAAGAGATGAGGGCAAGAACTAGGAGCAGGGAAGATAGATTAGGGGCACCAACCTTCACCACATGACCTAGTAAAGTATACTCCATTTCTATGTCATTTTAGAGCACCATGAGTAGAGCTCTTACATCTTACTTTTGTAACTTTATCTTGTATTTTGGGAGCCCTTTTGACTAGGATAAGTAGTAGTCCTTATTGAAGTTTTCCTTGTAAATGATAGGGTCTAAGTAATATAGGTATGCTTTCTTTTAACATGAATGGAATACACATTGAATTGAAGTCTTGTAACATGAAGAAACATCAAATAAAAGCTAGCATGAAGCCTCTTTAAAAGCTGGACATGAGGTATATAGGGGTTTCTAAGATGATTTCCTCACTTGTAATGAGTTGTTCATGCATCAAAATACCCTCAGATGATAGAAAAATCAAGATAAGAAGCATTGGTGAAAAGAATATCACATAAAAGCTTTACATAAGCATTTACGCCCTAGGATCATGTGTGCTCCATGTTTTTCCCTCAACATTATGCTAGATAAATTCACTTACAAAGAGCAAAACAAGAACTAAATAAGTATAAGTTAAGGCACAAATAGTGTAAAGCTTTAAGTTAGCATTTAAATTAAGGAAACAAGAAGATAAGTTTGAAAAATGAATTTAGAGGCTCGTAAACTTAACTCATCTGATCTGTAACCGAAGTTTAAGTCCACTTAAACACCCTTAAAAATATAGTAAGTAAAGTAAAAAGATCAACCAAAACTAATAGGATGAGTATTAAAGGCTTAGAACACCAAATTGAGCTAAGAACTCAAAAGACAAGCCCAAGACCTATAATCGGACTATGGAAAGTTCTTAGACGAGCAAATATGAGTTAAAACAAGGATACCATATGACCCATAGAAGGCCCACATTATGTTCCCTAAGCCCACCAATGTGTCGATTACCACTAATGGAAGAACGAAGCTCATTTTGACCATAAAATTCACTTAAAAATTTAAGGAGCACAAGATAGAAATAAAGTAAAAAAATATTAAATGAAAAACTAATCATGTGAAGGTAATTAAGCTTAAATAAAGGTTTTAAGCCCAAACCCTAGTGATTTCACTAAGTAAGAGATACCCGATAACAAAATCAAGCTTAAAAGAAAGCTTAATTAATAGATATGCCACTGTTCTGGCCCATTACTAGAAATGTGAGCCTTACCTCTCAAATCTGACCATACCACATGCAAGTATACGTGAAAACAATGAAAACTGACTATAAGATCATGAGGATTAGATTTGAAATGAAAAAGATCTACCAAATCTCTATTATTGTTATAAATCTTCATTTACTTAAAGTGTCTTCTTTAGCCAGTCTTCCACTGTGTTACTCTTATTATAATTTAACTATGGAATTTTAATTGTTTTTCCGTATCATTTATCTACATTATTATGGCTCTATGTAACTTAATCCTTAGCCTATTTTGATTCAAAGAACTCAAGCTTTCCTAATAATATCAAACTATGACTAGTTTCTCCCAAAAATGAATATTTCTCTTTAAGTCAACTTCTAACAACTATACTCCTTTTATTTATTTGCAAGCTCCAACTTTTGTAGCTTGAGAATATCAATTATCGGTTCCTAAGTACCCTCTTATTCATTTTGGTTACTCCGCTACACCTTAGCATACGAATAAATTCATCTTTTCTAGATTCTCTTAAGTATCCATAATTTCACCTAAATACCCAACTCTTTCTCTTTCCAATTCTAACATAGACTTTAATCCAAATCACTAAATTGCTTAGGTCTTTTCAGCCTCACAATAACTTCCTTCCACTTATCTCATATTACTCTCCTACTACTTCTCTACTTGTCAACCAACTTGTACTAAATTTACCCCATAACTCAATAAATTTTGTAATATCTTATAACTCAATAAATTCAACTTAAACCTTATATTTTCTTCTTTTATCTCTTTTATATTTAAATATTCTCTTCATCCTACCTTCTTATATCATCTACTTCCCATTTATTAATCGTTTAACTATAATACCACCGACACTAAATGAATAACTACAACATTAACAATAGGAGTCATACCCAAATCATTTCTTATAACCTCATTTCCGTTGTCATTCTGTAACTCCCAATAGATTAGAGACTTAATCAAACAACAGGAGTCCCCATCTTTTAGATCTTATAATCTTTAAACAATTATATGACTCTAGAGAAGAAAGTTCAAGCTTCTAGAGTTTCTTAAATTCTTTTTTCCACCAACCATCCTAAACCATCTATCTTGAGATTTCTTACTATTTCACACTTTTACTACTAATATTACCATAATTTAATCTCGAGTTACTCATTCTCTTGTGACTTGCATCGAGTTCGAAGCTATTAGATTGAAGGGGATACACTTATTGCTGACTTCATGCTATTAGTACATATGTTTGATTAATTTTACCATCTTACTATAATTATTATGATTATAGATAATAATGTAGTTGAAGTATTTGATATACTTAGAGTTGTTTAATTGAGTTTTAAAGAATTTTGTCAAATTTTTATCATACTTCATTGCTTCTTGCCATCATTATAATTACTATTGCTTGTTGTTACCATTATAAAATTTATAGGTCCATTTTATTGCTTCCCAAGATTTTGTTGTAGATTAATTATTTGGTAATTATTAATTGAATACTTTTATACTTTTGTTGCCTTTAGGTAATATTGAGTAGTTTGCATATGAAGTATCTCAATATACGTATACATAGATACAGGCTAATGAGTAATAAGACATGATTTGACTCAACCAAGACATAACTGGCAACCTAGCTTGACTTACACAATAAACACGACATGATACGACAACACTGTTGACAACACCTGATATATTGAACATAACTTAGACTAATCACAAGACAGAAATGAAACTTGTCAACCCCATCACATGCACACGTACATTAATGTACATATGAAACATCCTATTAAACTCTATTATTGTTTTTATTAGTTAGAATTCAATAAACTCTTTATTATTGTTGTGTTACCACTTACCATAGATGGTCTAGTGAGATAATTTTACTATTGTTATTGGTATCACTATTATTATTAAGATAACTAATTATTAGTATCAACGTTGCTAATATTGTTATTATTATTGTTAGTTATTATTATATTCTTATAACGTCACCATTCATATGGAATGTGGTTAAAATGGACTTTATATTTGTTAAGAGAAATTATAATAAATTTTTGGGTGATTGGTTTACGATTCTAATTTATTATTCCATACTCTTCCAATCGGTACAATTGGTTATTTCTTATTTTTGAATTGCTATTTATAAGTTTCTTAATTCTCCTTATATTGGTCATCCAAAAAAAATTGACATGTATTTATGAATATGTAGATATTCTTGTAATATTTAAATGTATTCTTACTATATTTACTATTTTGACCATTTTCAACTTTCCATACAGTCATTTAGTAGTCAATAATTCTTGTATAAGGGTTATGTTTTGTCCACTATATTTTCTTCCAAAAAAATACTTTTGTTTCTTACTTTATTATACTTATGCTATTAATTAGAGATATTTATAATCATTTTGTATTTTCCCCTTTCCTAAATGTCTTATTAATTTTATGTTTTATTATATATTGGTCAATGATGGTTTTATAAAGGTTTATGAGTCTACATAGATTTTGATACATTATCATTAGCTATTATTTATTACATTATTGTTCCTTCTTTTATTTACTAATCAAAATTACAACTCAAATGAAACTTAATACGCTTTTATAGTTATAAATTCCATAATCATAAAACATATTACTTGTAACGTATATTCTTCTAAACCATTTAATAATATACATTTTATCTTAATGGTGTTTTTTATATGGTAAAGGTTCCTATATTTTATTATCTTATTTTGTTTTCAACTATATATCTCCTCTCAAGTATTATACTCCTATCTTTTTAACCTTTTAAATGTAACTAGACAATGATGTAGACATCTATTATTCTCAAATGCTTAAATAAAATCTCCAAAATAAATAATGACATCAAAAAATATAATTTCATGTAACTGTCAATCTAAAACATAAATTTCCTTTTAAAGTCAAACTTAGCCTACATTCTATCCCTCTCAACACCAAACCGTCCTATTGATTTAAGGTTGATTATTATTTTTTCTTTTTTCCAAGGATTCATAACCTATGCTCCGATATCCACTTTATCTATAATGCCTTAAAATCGAAGACATCAGAGACCGCTACTTGTCCCTAAGCTCTATTGTCACGTCAAGCTTAACATTCGACTAAAAACTCTAAATAATACTATAAAAGTCTCTAAACAATCTTATACAATTAAATCTCTAAATAATGCTAAAATAATTTCTAGTTAAGAAATATTAAGGTACTATCAATTATCATTACCACATAAGACTAAATAATCTTATGATTTAATTTCTTAAGATAATTTTCAATACCAAACGTAGTCTTCACTCTTCCCATTCTCCAACCCATAAGTTATTGAAGTTAAGTAGCACAATTGTAGGTCTTATATTTGAAAATATAATAAAGTGCGCCAAAGCTCAGTATACAAGACACAACCACATACACATGATCAAACGATACATATTCACATGCGTAGGAATGCAAAATAAGTAAATCACACAATTCATTTAATTATCTTTACATTTAAGTCGATCATATAAGTACACATTAGTGATCCTTCATGACTAGATCACATCACAATTTGTATCATAACCTAACGTTTGAGTGTACCTCTTTGGGCCCCCTTTATAACCTAATGTTGGGCATGCCTCATCGAGCCCCTCTACAATAACCTAAATCTACCTTAAATCATTTCTAAGCGAGACTCTACTAAAAACAACACGTCACAAGGATCATTGGGGTTGCCCCCTAAGGATTTGTCGTTTTGGGATCTAGGACAAGCCAAACACAAGCAATAAAAAGATATATAAAATGGATATGCATTTAATTCATTTTAAATTTTTTTATCCTAGTACTCACATACAACAAGCAAGTGTCACGTACTTAGATGTTTGGAATCCGTTACCAATAAATCAAGCCTAGTTTTAAATCCTAGAAACAATAAATACTCATCAAACTCCTTCAAATATTGAATAAACATTGTCTCTTAGCTAAAACTCACTTTTAAACTATTTAAATCTCCTTAAATTCACTTAATGATATATTAAAAAAGTTTACTTTAGAAATAATAAAGGAATAAAATAAAAAGAAAAGGAAAAACTTAACTTAAAGGAGCAAAGCCTATGATACGGTCAAGGACATGATCATGTTTTTTTGGCCATGTAACTTATTGAGTTACACTATACAACTGCAAGGGACACAACTAGGGACACAGTCGTATTTTTTGGTCGTGTAACTTTCTAATCTACCAACTCATGTCACCTACTATAAGAGACATGACCAGAGATATGGTTGTGTCACTTTCTAGTTAAACTTTGTTTTTTTCCTTTCACCTAAAACCTTTCTAAACCTATTTTATCCTCTAATATTTCAACACATGGATTAAAACACCCTTAAATTATTAAAAACAACCTGACTCTTGAACAAAACCTCATTAGCAATACATTACAAATTATACATCTCTAAACCCTTAATTCAAATTTAATACTTATTTTATCAACATCAAACTTTTCCATTACTTTTATTACTTTAACCACCAAATCCTCACCATAATCTTTTTAAATAGAAAGATTATAAGACAAATCTATAGTGTAAGGGATACTTTTTAACAATTCTTTCGAGTTTTTTTGTTTTCCCATAGCTAATCAACGCATAACCCTAAAATATCAATGTGTATCACTTAGATTTAATCAAAATCTAATTCCACAATTGACTCTTCACTTACTATTGGAAATCTCCAAAGGTTGTATAAGCTTTACGATTCCCTTCTTTAGATAAGTTACACTACCAAAAAAAATTTAAATCAATTCAACTTTTTCTTCTAAAAAAAACGATAAGATTTAATATTCTTGATATACCTTGAGCGTTTTTGGGGTTTAGAGTAGAACAGTTTTATTTGATAGCTCCAAGAAGTCTAAAAGAGTTTTCAGGAAATCACTTAATATATATGCACTAGCTTGGTCAACAAATTTTTGTACTTCTAATATTACTCTTCATTAAACCGTTGCTTAAGACCTTAATACCCCTTACTTATAACTTACTTATTATTATTATTATTATTTTACTTTATGCTTTTATATCCCTTTTTTTTTCTAGGGTATTATACTAGCACATGCAATATAGAACAGTTACAATGTACTTAGAGATCCCATAATTGCGAGCTAATTAGATTAGCCAAAGTCTGAAGCCTACTATTGATGAATATGCATTAAGAAATTATTTTTTCATTATCTAATGAATAAAAATTAATAAAGGTTAGTTATTTTAATTAATTTAGTTCAATTCTTTGAGTTAGTACTTAGTGCAGTATAGGTTCATATTACACATTGGTAACTACTTAGTATTTTAAAGAAGTCCATTAAATGAATAGATAGATCTTAATTTAAATTTGGAACATTAATGTATAAACTTTCAAGAAAGAAAAAGCAAAAAATTACTTAAGGACTAAGAAAATTCTCAATCACCCCTAACAACAATAAATAGGCCAACTGACTAAATTTTATACATTTTGAATCCTAGAATAATAAAAAAAGAATTCGAAAAAAAAGTTTAAAAATTTAGAAAAATAATTAGAAAAAATAGGGAAACTTACTTCCTTAGGAGAATTCTAGCATCTACTCACAACCTAACAAGGAGCCCTTGTAGCCACTAAGAGAACTTCCACCTCTTGGCTCTTCTAATGCACTCCTACCACCATTCAATCATTGGAGCTCCAATGAACACAAGGTTTAAAAATTTGCTCTATTTTTCACCTAATTTTTGAAAATATTAAATAAAGTAGACAAAATATGAAAAAATTTATTCTTAAGTTAATTTAGGTAGACTTTCATGTGGTACATTTATTTTGATGGAATTTTAAATATTTTATATACTTCCTTAAGAAAATTGCACTATTCATTTGAAATTTTAATTGAAAAATAAATATATTAAATGATATTGTTTTAAGCTCAAAAATTTTTTATAGGATCCTTATTACATCTAGTTTAATGATAAGTAGCCCAATTTTGATTTCATACATGTCTATATTTATTGTATATTTTTCCTTTAAAACTTCAAAAATTGGAATTTTTAGAAATACATTGATTTTTATAAAAAATAATTGATGGAAATGGTATTTAATGACTTTTGGACACTTGTAATAATATCAGGACTTGTTAGAAATTATTTCAAATGTAAATGATATTATTTGCTTAATTAATCTTAATTTAAGGGCCAAAGCATAATTTTACATATTTAGACAATAATCTCGATTGCATGAACAAGTTGCTAGTTGAATTCCATATTTTTCTTTTTTGAGTTTATAGGAATTTTTGTAGAATTGTTTAATGATTCTTGCTATTTATTGTGAATTTTTCTAGATAAGTATTACTAATCAAGACATATTTTTAGCAATATTAGGCTATTATAAGTTAATTATTAATAAAATCATCATTGTACTTACTTTGACTAGATGTGGTAATAGGTTGTTTCTAGTATATTTTGTAATATTATGTGGCTCGCGTTATGATAGATACATACTAGGGATAGATAATATATGTTTTTATCATGTTTTATTTGGAAATTATGTAAAAATATATTTTATTTAGGTAATATGATATGAATGTGATATTACTTGTTATATAGATATATATATGTATATCGGGGTTAAAAATATCATTTAAAAATTATCTCTTGGAACAAAACTTGTATTACGTATTATCGAGTTCATACAAATCTAACGATACTGATTTTATTAAAATTGGATAACTTTAGGTAATAAAACAAGTATTTTCTATGATATTATAAAAAGTATCATCCTATGATGACCTTTTCATAATTGAAATGTAATTTAACTAATAAAATTTACATTTTGATATAATTGAAATGATATATTATAAGTAATAGTATAATTGTGTATATCTATTAATATTAACTAATTTAATATAACCTATATGATAAAATATGATATATGGCTTGCATTATGATAGATACATACTAAGGATAGATAATACATGTTTTTATCATGTTTTATTTGGAAAGTATGTAAAAATATATTTTATTTAGGTAATATGATATGAATGTGATATTACTTGTTATACAGATATACATGTATATTGGGGTTAAAAATATCATTTAAAAATTATCTCTTGGAACAAAACTCGATTACGTATTATCGAGTTCATACAAATCCAACGATACTAATTTTATTAAAATTGGATAACTTTAGGTAATAAAACAAGTATTTTCTATGATATTATAGAAAGTATCATCCTATAACGACCTTTTCATAATTGAAATTTAATTTAAGCAATAAAATTTACATTTTGATATAATCAAAATGATATATTATAAGTAATAGTATAATTATGTATATCTATTAATATTAACTAATTTAATATAACCTATATGATAAAATATGATATATGGCTTGCATTATGATAGATACATACTAAGGATAGATAATACATGTTTTTATCATGTTTTATTTGGAAAGTATGTAAAAATATATTTTATTTAGGTAATATGATATGAATGTGATATTACTTGTTATACAGATATACATGTATATTGGGGTTAAAAATATCATTTAAAAATTATCTCTTGGAACAAAACTCGATTACGTATTATCGAGTTCATACAAATCCAACGATACTAATTTTATTAAAATTGGATAACTTTAGGTAATAAAACAAGTATTTTCTATGATATTATAGAAAGTATCATCCTATAACGACCTTTTCATAATTGAAATTTAATTTAAGCAATAAAATTTACATTTTGATATAATCAAAATGATATATTATAAGTAATAGTATAATTATGTATATCTATTAATATTAACTAATTTAATATAACCTATATGATAAAATATGATAGTTACAGTACATGTATTAATGAATAATACACTTTAGGTGTATATATATATATATGTTTGTATGTGCATCTATATTAGATAAATTATAATAAAGTAAGGGTATTAAGATTATAGTATACCTTAGGTATATAAGATATGAATATATATATATATATATATATGTATATATGTAACTTTATTAAATAACTATACAAATAGTATTTCAACCAAGTTATATGATAATACAAAGAATTAAGTAAAACCCTAATATTTTCATAAATCTTACGAAAACTAAAGTTGGGTTTTAATATATGTATAGGATTTCCAAATGATCGGGAGTTTGACGTTACTGATCTACTCGAGTGAGCATCAATATAAGTAAGTGGAATTTGTGGAGATTGGAGTATTTTTTTGCTTGTGATTATAAGTAGTGCTTTGGGGGCAAGCTACGCTTGTGCTTAGTTATTAAAGTGTTGATTGGTAACTAAGCTACACATTTTGTTGTGTTGTTTGATTTTGTGTGGTATGACTTAATTGAACGTCCTTAACAAGAGTAATATGAATATGGATTAAAACTATAAAATGATATGTATTACATACCACTAATGTACAGTTAAGTTTTTCTCTAACTAAATTCAGATGCATTCAATAAGGTGCAGTGTGCTAGCCTTTCCTCATCCTTGGGAGAGGATGTTACAATGAGGTTAGGGACGCTAGTTCGAAGGTAATTGTAGGAGGAGTAAGGGTTTCCATTGCATAAGCCTAGAATTGGCCTTGAGAGAGGGCATCGTAGCCTTTATGATTAGTATTATAGCTGTCATATTGCAACTCCTCAACTTAGGTTAAAGTGGGTGTAATTTCTCTAACTTTACGATGGACCAGATAATTTCATGTGGATGGGCACATTGCTTGTTTATGCATTGCACATAATAATTGTTTGATAACTTAGTTGTTTTGTTCGACTTGGATATGTTTTTTGCCTCTTACTCTTTATTGAGTTGTGGTTTGCTTGGAGGTTATAATTAAATATGCTATGAGACGATTATCATCAGGTGTGCAAAGAGTATCACCAAGGCTTAAGTGAGAAGGAATTGATGATGAATTATATTTTTGGAACTTTTTGATTTCTTAGCAACAGTTAGGTCACTTAGGCAATCTAGCAGGATTCCTACTTTTGAGTCATGATATATATTGTGTACTTTTATAAATAATTTATACCTAATCTTATTATAAATAGAAGTTTGTTATGTATATAAATATTAGTATATTTATAAAACTATGAATGCTTCAAAGCAATTTGTCGTATGAGTCTTGTGTATGTTAAGGTTATTTTAGCGATTAAGGAGATAGTTTCTTGCGTAAAATTGGTATACATGGTGAATTGTTATGACTTAACAACTTTCAAGGCGTAACATAAACCCAACATAACTTTAGGCCAAATCAATATCATTTAAGCTAAGTAATGGTTATTTTATAGTTGTTGCTTATTAGACCAACTTTTATATTTTTAATTAGTATTTACTAATAAAATTTATGAAAATACATGATTGGTTTATAAGATTAGGTAAACCAGTCAATTTACATGATCATTTAAACCTGTTCTTAGATGGCTTCGTGTCCATGCTTTTCATTTTTATTTTTTATCATCATCATCATTCTTATTATTATTTCCAATTTATTACTATTGTCCAATTATTTTATTATTTCATTCACAAACACTTTTCCAAAAACCAATGCCCTTCTTAAAAAGATCAAGTCTTTGTTTCAAGTTATTTCATTAGTTGTTCATGACCGTGGAATTTGATTGATCATGAATGAATATTCAAGTTTTAATCTAAACTCAAATTGACATCTAAATTTTTTGATGTAATAACTTAAATTTTCATAATTTAATAAATAAATTAAAGGTAAGGGCATCTTCGTTAATGACTAAAAGTTTGGGGGCAATATGGTTAAATAGGTGTAAAAAGATATATGCTTGGTATATGCCTTTTCAAGTTTGAACCCATATGTTGTTTTTTTTCTCTTCTTTTTCCTCTCTTTGCCTTAACGTTTTCTTCTCTTCCTTTTCACCAAAATACAATAATTTCATCCCCTCCCTTCTCTCTAATGCAAGATATCAATGGTAAGTTAAAATCTTTCAAATCTTTAAAGTTTGATATGAAGAATATAGCAATTTGATGAATTTCTCCTTAATATAACAATAGGAGATTAAAGAGTAGAGGAGTTCAGTGATTTTGGCGATTTAGAAGTTTAATCTCGTGGTAAATACGATGAATATTATTTTCTAGTGTTGTTAGTGCATTTAGTGTGCAAAACCGGGCCTAATGGTTGGATTCTTGAAGGAAATTGTAGAAGAAGTTAAGGTTGATGAAGAATCAAACAAATAAGTATCGTTACTTCTAAAATGGATAATGATTTCATGTCAAAATTGTTGGTTTAGAGGATTAAATGTTTGGAAAGTTGTTGTTGGGAAGGGAAATGAGGATGTAAAGAATGTAGGGTATAATTTTGAAGAAAACATTGAAAGTTTATATGTATTGTAAATGGTCAAGAGTACAAATGCTGCAGTTCTGTAGAATTTGAAGCTACTAATCAATCAGTAGCCAATTTAGTGACTCATCAGTAGGAGAAATTATATTGTTGATCGATTGGTAGGCCAGATGGCAATCAATTGGTATGGTGTTTCTCAAGCACGGAACCTTTTGACTTGTTTTAGTTTCTAGCAACCATTTGGTAGCACTTTCACCGATTGATCAGTAGGTCACATAACATGAATAGAATAATTGAAACTCTCCTATTTTGTAACTTTTTCATCAAAACCAATTCCCACATAATTCTAACACTATTCTTAGCCAATATACAAACCAAAAACAATTTACTACCATATTTTAGTCAATGAATCAAACTTATCTTAAAAACTTGAATCTTGAGAAGGCTCAAAGGGATAGAGTTAAGATGTCAATTTATAGGTTTGGACTCTAGTTTGAACATCATATCTTATTTAATGTTAGGAGAAAGAAGAGAAGCGAACATATTCAATTAAATTACTTGTTTTAGGTACAAGGTTATATGCTTGTTGAACGTGTTTGCTAGTCTAGTTATTAAATGAATTTAATTATATTTGACCTTAAATGCTTAATGTGTTGTGTATGTTTGACTAAGCCTAAGAGACTAGGAGTATCGGTGATCATAGGTTAGTACTTAGGGATTTGTAAGTGGCATTGTCTTGATTAAAGTTGCTTACCAAGTTGATCCAATTAGATTTTATGATGTAAATGATTTTAAGGTGTTAAAGAGTACTTAATACCAAATATGTATAATGTATACAATACTTATATAATTCAGGGTCACCCTAAGCTTTGGGATGCCAAAGCTATGTTGTGTATTGGACTTTAATAAAGAGAATGATCGGTCTTTGGAAGCATGTTTTGCATCTGTGTATATGTCGAGCTTGATTTTTTCTCCTTAGTTTTATGAATTAGTCTTTTTTAAACTGATTAATATTAAACTTTATCTATTTAATATCAACCAATGACTAAAGTTTAAAGAAAACTAATTCTTTTTATTTTTTGGAAAACTTTGGAATCACCCCCCAATCAAGGTCAGGAAATGATTTAGGTTAAAACAAAACGGATTGATTTTGGTTTTGATTTAAACATTAGTTCGCATGGAAAAAACCGATTTTAAAGAAAAAGTTTTTAAAAAACCAAAGAAATAAGTCTAGGGGTTAGATTCTTTAAACCCTTATGGGTACCATCCACTTTCCAAATTTAAATTTAATTTTTAAAATCACCCCTTTTTTAAAAAAAAATTATCTTATAAAACAAAGTTTAATTATTGATTAGGTTAAATTGAGCGAAACTATTCAAAAAATGGAAAAAATAGGTTTTTCATTTTTTGTTGTCGCCTTGTATGGTGTCTACGTACCTATTATTTGGGATTAGACGTACGTCGTTCTTTTTGTAAAACTTTACTGTATTGGATTCATTTTTATTTTGAAAAACATGTTGAGTTTACGCTTTAAAATAGATTTGATTTTATTAAGAAAAATTTAAAAGGTCTTAAATTTAAGTTTTATTTTTGGAAAGTCTTAGAAAAAGTTCTAACTTAAAAAAGGATTGTTTACTATTTTTTATTTTTAGAAAAAACCAATTTTTCTACGTCAAAACGGTTTTTATTTAATAACCTATTTTTATCTTATTTTTATTATTATCAATTTTCATTATTTCTTCTCATTTAAATCTTAATTGAAAATAAAAAAGGAAAAATGATAGACTTGAGCTTTTCTCTCTCTCTTCTCTTTTTTTCTTTCCCTTTTTTTTTCTTCTTCTCTTTTTCTTTTTTTTTCTCGTCTTTTTTTTTTTTAAATTATATTTACAAATACATGAGTAATAAATAAAATAAATAAATAAAAAGTAGCATACTACATTGGCTTCGAATTGACTTCGAGTCGACTCAAGTCAGCTTTGGTCAGCTTAGGTCTTCTTTAACGACAGCAGCAGTAAGGCATGCTTTTTGGATGTTCTAGACACCAAAATGAGTAGGAAGAAAGATTTTTGCGACTATCTTATTATGCTTGGGGGGATAGGCTTAATGTCTTAGCGATTAGAGTCCATTTAGGTGGTGGTTAGATTTAGCCACCAGTGATGGTGGTGGTTAATGAGTGGAGGTAATCGCTGCGGATAAGTTAATGGTTTGGCTTGAGGTTATTGACTATCGCGAGTTCAACCATGGTGGCAATTTTCATCGAAAGTGGTTGTGAATGTTAGATTCCTAAAGAGAGAAAGGAGGTAGTTTAGAGAGAGAGAGAGAGAGAGCTCCGATTTTAACTTATCCCGATTGTTTCGAAGCTTAGTTATGTTTGAAATGTAATCCCCAAGCCCCAATTAATGGGGCTTGATCTTTGTTTAAGCTTGAAAAGTCTTGAAATTGAATTAATTTGAAGATTTGATTTAATGGGCTTTTAACCCGAAAAATGATTTTTTTCAAATTTGAAGCTTGATTTTGGTCACATAGGAGGATGAATTTAGTCGGGTTTTGGGTTTAATTTAGAAGCTAGCCACATGTATTACACAATTTCACCATTAATAGATGTGTGATTGCATAACTCTTGCACTAAGCAATTTTGCTTACCCTTCGAGTATCTTGTTTTTAGATGTAACTAATATAAGAGATCATGACTACTATGATAACCTAAGTTATGGCTTGGTGTACGACATGAAAGATGATTATACCTACTACAAGGAGTAGTGGGAAGGTTCATTAGTTACATATGTGATGTTATATTATAATAGTATTAGAGATGTATGTCACGCCTCGAAGCAGTAGAGCTGTAATAGTGCCGTTATGCAAACCATTGTAGGATAGAAGCTGACCTTACAACTGCTATTTTAGATCTGATCTATATAAGGAATCCATAACTAACCCATTTTGAAGTAAACAGTTCATGAAATAAATAAGTTATCTACCTAAGAAAGTATGAAAATATATTTATATTCACTAAAATTCAAATATTATAAATAATGTTTACAAGATTTCATTGTACTATATTTCCTACGTAATACATTATCCGAGAATGGAAAATTCTAAAATAAAAGCTAAGACCTTAAAACTATATTTGTTCTTCAAATGTATTTCCTCACTCTTTATAATCCAGTAGTTGCTAACTTCAAGGTGAATATAGGCCGCTTTTTAGCTAGCACTTGCAACAACGTCTATAGGGATGTGAGCAACCAATAGCTCAGTAAGTTGAAACGGAGATTTAAAACTATACATTAAACATAAATAGGTTTATCAACCAAATTAGTTAGATGTTATGTATATATAAACAAATGCCATTGTGCGACGTTATTCGGCCTGTTATGAGATTAGAGAAATTGCACTCGCTCTAATCCAGGTCGAGAAGTTTTCATTTAATGCAACAATTCATGACCAAATCCAAGCTTATACAATGGAGACACCGCTTCTCCGACGAGTACTTAGAATTATAAGTAATATATTTAGTTAAATCTTGTTTAAGGTGTTCAATCATTTTAATAAATCATACAATTACAAGCTAGAGCAGTAAACCAGAATCACCTCATCAACTCAAAAACAAGCACATGCATACAGTCAACTATCTAACAAACACAATCAAATATAATTTCAAGCCACTGAGTACCATAAGTTAGTACTCCGAAATACAGTAACGTATTAATCCCAACTTACCTGGACTCATCGCTTAGTCATTCGAGGTGTGACTCATACATGCCATCGCCAATAATCTCTATAATATAAACGTTATTTCAGTTTTCACATAATTGCTATAGCTTTGTTTTATTTTATAACACTTATTGTTATCTTTTGTTTAGAGTTTAATATACCTTTTTTTTTCCTTTAAGTTTTTAAGTCTTTTTAAATTATTCTTGATTTAAGCTAAGTTCTGATTTAGTTTCTGAATTAATTTCTAAATTAAGTTCTAGTTCAATTTCTAAGTATAGCTTTATATGCAAACCCTAGAAACTCATTTCAACTCATAATGTGAAATTAATTACATTATTTTTTGGTATCCTAAATTTCATATTTAACCCCTAATCAGTATTTTAATACGTACAGTATACCCTTTATCCTAATTTAACTACTGAATTTATTTTTTATTCGAGAAAATTTTATATTTTTCATATAAATACCTAAATTTAAGTCTCATATCAGATTTTGTATATATTCCTATTATTATTATAATATAAATTTTAACTTAATATTTTCCTACTCAATAATTTATTATACTTACATATTATATATTATCACCTAATATGTACATAATATAATATTCACATTACTTCAAGTATCATCTCTCAACATTAACTAACATTTCAAAATATTCAAATTCACCTCAAATCAGAATTTATATCTAATTACCTTAAATTACAAAATTAACCTAAAATATGCCATTTTACCTATTATATATATGTTATATAATACACTTAATAATTATATCTAACACCCTAAATGCTACAAATATCATACTACATCATATTTCAACATCCTAAAACATATAATTATGCACTAAATCAGTAATTATCTATTTAATTATCTAATTAGCTCAAAACTACCCATTTTATGCATTATTTTGAAGCCTAAAAATCATCTAAAAATTTCAAAAATTTATTTCTAAAAAAGGGCTTTAGCATTGTTTTAAATGCTTTAACTAGCCTATACAAAAATTTTAAGCTCCAAGCTACACTTTTGAGATCATTTATTTCTAATTTGAAATATGCTTGATTTTATACGGCTTCTTAAGAAAAGTATATTTCCAGATATAAATTTATCAAAGTAAAATTTTTTCCTAAATCTACATAATTAAAAACCTCAAAATACCAAAATTCACAATTTTTTAAGCATACATAATATTTTTAATAAAATAAGTAAAATTGAAAGGAAAGATCAAACTTTTCGAAATTGGTGGCTTTAGCCACCACCGATCGCCATGGCCTTGTTAGCCGGCCTGGGTGCTGCCACCACTGTATGGTGGTGGTGGTGGCCATCTACTCTCAAGTTGTCATCGGGTGTTGGTTCCCTTCTAAGGTTCTAATTGTATAGATTTTTTTTTCTAATTTTGAAAAAAAAAACCCTAATCCTCAATTTTTCGGTGCTCTCAATTTTTTTTCACACTCCAATTGACCAAATAAGCTTCTAATTTAATTTAGGTATTTATAAAGTTGCATAGATATTTTTTTCTTATTAATTTAAGTTGACATTAGTTTTATCTTATCCTTTTTCGTTTTCTATTTGTTTCATTTTGAATTGTTAATTTTGTTTCTTCCATTTCCAAGATGCCACAACCACTTTCTGGAAAATTTCTCATTTTTTCTAATTTTTCTTTAATTATTTATGAATTTCCTTAAATTATTTGGTGTTATTTTAGCATATTTCGGGTATTTTAGGTAATTTCGTGTATTTTAACCTACATGTAAATGCATATATAGTACAAATAAATACTTCTAAATATTATTTAAGTTATTTTATAATTTTTAGTATACATATAATTTATCTTTATCGATTCATTAATTATCGGAACTTGTTTTACAAGTTTCCGATAAATAATAGGAAATTTATATATGATTTAATATTAGGTCATTTAATTATTTTGTTGCTTATTTTACTAAATATAAACTCGCAGAATTACTTTTACTAATATTTATAATCTCCTCATAAAATTTGGGTTAAATCAGACAATTCGCTTAATCGACTTAAATTTTACGAACCGAACCGCGAGCAGCTAATTTCAGAGCTTATAATGTAGACTCCCCATGTTATTATGATTTAGTTTCTATGGTATGCTATAATAAGAGCAGGTGAGACTTCATCAATGTATATTAAATAGTTTAGATCGTAGGAACATTAGGCTTTACAGTTTTTAGTGTGCTTGCTAATGTTGTAAGGTGAGACTTATAAAGTTGCCTATATTGTGACTTAGAGATTTCCTTCCTATTAGTATGTTTGTGGTTTATTTGTTAAATGCACTTGAAGATATTAGCAAGTCCTGAGCTTTTACGTGTCAGTATTTCGGTATCAACATATAATGGGTTATAGCTACCTAGATTTTGAGGCATTACATTTGATATAAAATACATTTCTAATGATTTTAGTCCCTTTTGAAAGATAAAAATTGAATGTTTAGCATGAATACTTTGAATGTTTAGTTGAACGAAAGAGCATAAACATCTAAATTTTTTAAAATATGTATATTAAATGCATTAACATGTTGTTAAGCATTAAAATTGAGTATTAAAGATCAAACATGACCATATCATGCATTTATCTAAAGAATATAAATGACCTTTTCCAAAAAATTATTAGAGAATAAATGCTTCACTTTGATTCTTAATAAGTTCCAAAATTTTTTGTTTGAAAAAAGGCCAACATATAAACATACTTTTTATATTGTTAGGAACACAATATAAAATTTAATAACACATATTTAAACATCGAAAACACTTGTACATATGACCATATAAATATAACAAGCTCTAGAAAATTATACTTTTCTAGAACTTTTCTTAATTAATATGCTATCTTTTTATAATCAAATAACACTTTTGACATGATCACAATGAATTAATCATGAATAATGTTTGAAATGCCTAAACTATCATAATCAACTTCATCAATTTGTTCTTTTTTTTTTTTGAAAAATTTCAAAAAAGTTAAACTTACTCTAAAAATAAGATCATAGCATTTACATATTCAAAACATATCCAGAAGCTAAAATCAGCATCTAAACATACATCTATCAAATAAATTATGAAATTCATATAACAAGATAACATGAATTGAATAAAAAATTAACCAATAATCATCCTATAAGTCACGACCAACATGAAATGTACCCTGACATGCATCAATTCATTAATTTGTTCAATAAAACATAATCAAACATATCAATTGATATGCATTACATCAAATTAATACTTTCATTAATAAAAGAATTGACATCTATATTTACCTAAGGTTTACACTAAGTAGACATATCTATACAAACATTCATAATTTCAAGTCTACAAAACAATCAAACTTACATCTAAACACATATGTAATAAATAACTAACATAAACAAATAGCAAAATGCCTACCATTTTTCTTGAAATTTAAAAATGGGTTTTCAAACTTCAAAATAACTAATATACTAAAACTTCTTATTTAATGACCAATTCTAACAATGGATATTAAATTACTTTAAGTCAACACTATAAACTTGTAGATCAAAAGATTTTATATGTATATCTCAAATCTAAGCATAGATAGGTAGAAATTTAAATTTCTATGCTATGTTTCACATCGCTTTAATAAGAGCATTAGATCTTTACTATTTCTCTTTAATTATTTTATTTTATTTTTATTTTTTGAGATTAAGACCTTAAGATTAGAGATTTTAATATTAAATTAAGTAATTACATTTAAATTAGCTAGATTATAGGGCTTTACTCATCGAATTAATTATAGATTCCTAATGATGACCTTCAAGAGTATTTGAACTCACTTTATTTTTTTTTTATTGATTAAAATTTAATTGATAAAGATTTTCCCTATCTTAATAAGGAAAGGAAAAGATGAGTGTTTTTTTTTTCTTGATTTCTCCCAAATTCAAATGCCTTAACTCATATTAAGGACATGTCTTTCCAATGCATTTAATTAGATTAAAATTACCTAAATATGAAATACCCCTCCTAACTTAGGCTGTGAAGACTTTTAAGTGAATTTCAAAGTAACCTTCTTAAAATATATTATATCCCAAAGTTATCTAACTACCTTTTCTTATCTATTAAAGCTAAGGTTAAATTGGATTAAACTATTAATTAAGGATAGCTATTTATTTAATTGAATTTAGAATTTTCCTATTTTACTCTTAGTGTGTAAATACTAATAAATTTTATCATACATGGTATATGAGTAGATGATTTCTAAAATAATACGAGTGGTATTTAGTACTCAATTAATTATTTCACTTTATGTACAAGTAATGTATATGTACCAATAATATTTTCACAAGTATGATGATAGAAAGGGTAGTTTTAAAATAACTACTACATGTGTTTTGCATATATTACACATGTTAAAATTTTATTTGTATTTAAATACTATTTGTACATAACATATGATGTCTAAGTACTCATATAATTTTTATATGAACGGATTGGAATACATAGTTTTTAGTCGTGTTTTACACATGTGTGCATACCAAAATTTTATTAGCATTTGTATATCATGTATATATAACATAAAATGTATAATACCTAATCAATCTTTTTTTTTTTTTGGCCTATATAATACTATCTACTCTTATTAAATTGCTTCTTTAGGTCAATCATCATAAAATCTATTCTCTTTTCTATCTTGTTTTATTTTTTATGGTCGGCTTAGATACGGTTAGTGAAGTTTCAACCTAATAGTAGTCAAAATAACCAATTTATATGATTAGTGGGCCTCATTGTTCATTTAACTTAAAATATCTTAATTAGTGTTAACTTGACATCTTTTATCTTAATATTTTATTATTAACTGACTTCTTTAATTTAGATAAGACTTAAAACCACTTTCATCATTACCTATAAGTATATAACATGAATAACACATATATGTTGTATATACATTATATAGTCTCATACTTAAATATGTATGTACATATATATAATAGCAACTTTAAGATAATGTTTCACGTCATATAATATGACTTAGTCACTTACAATATACACCATATATGAAGAAATATATAAGATACATTATGTATTTATTCTAAATTGGTTAAAAAGATTGTGTGTTCTACATAAGGAACATATAGTGAGTATATATATCATCTTTTATACATAAGTCATATAAGGTGAATCCACAACTAAAAATATTATGAATTTATAAAATGAAAACAAATTATTTGGGTTGGTTTTTATTTTCTTATTTTACCATCCTCTAGTACAATATAGAAAAAATTACAAAAAAAAAAAAGAACATATCTTTTGATACTTTTGCAATGTTTTAATTTTTATAAATACATGACTTATATTTTTTCATCTTACATGCATGAAAGATGAGTGGCACATGAGAATTTCTTATTGGTGTATAACATTATTAAATGATTTAAGTAAATATTATAAATAAATTCATCAAAAATGCAAAAAAAAAAAAAAAAAAAAGTAAAGTAAAGAAAAGAAAATCAAGTTTGTAGACTCCCTTATTAGAGGCAACCATCCCTTGGACTTGGGATAGAATGGCTTAAATAGTGCAACTTGATTTTTCTTTTCTTTTATCTTTTTGCATTTCCAATTCATTTCTTTTTTATTTTTCTATATCTTCTAATAATTTTTATTTATATTATTTACTTAAATAATTTATTAATGTTATGGACCTATAAAGAATTGCCACATATTTCCTATCTATCATTAAAACAAATTGTGGAAACATAAGCTATCAATTTGTCAAAAATCAAAACATAGATTATTTATTCATGAAATTAGTAAAAAACATGTAACCTTTTTTCTTTTTTTTCCCTTAACAATCTTTACATATATTATATACTTTTATGTCATGTTTGGTATTGCGATTCTACATTTTATTCTCTTTTTCATGTTGGGAAGTATATTTAGAAGATAGAATTACGATTCCATGGAATCAACAGTTTTAGCTTTGAGAAGAAATTCAATTTTGCTTTTGGTAAGGTAATGATTTCATTCCTACTTCATTAATTAGAATTGATTAAAATTTCTTATTTAACCTTCAAACAATTTATAACGTGTAGTAATTAGGGGTATTTTTGACAAATAATACTATTAATACATTTAGTATTCTATTCCACTAGAATACCGTCTCGATCTATATCTCAATTTTGTCTTTTTTTTTTTTTTATATAATTATACACTTGAAGTTTTGGCTTGTTTGATTATAATTCAATTGTCATTATTTATATCTTAATTAATTTTTATTTATACATTTACTTTAGTCAACATGATAAATTATCAATTTGGGGTTGTAAGACCCCCTAAGATTGTAGGCAACTACCTTAATAATTGATTGTACCTATTAAATTAATGATATAAATTGAAATTAATTAAGGTATAGATAATAATAATTAAATCTTTAATTAATTATGAATAGTGATTGATTGATCCTGATCCATTTTATTTGCTAAGCATTTCCAAACATAAGAAAGAATTCTTTATTCCCTTCTTCATTTATTCTAATCTATTTCATTTTATTTTGGACTATTCATTCATACTAAAAGTGTTATTAAAACAATTGAAAAAAAATACAGAAAATAATAAAAAGCTTTCGTAATCCAACATATAAGATTCAAAATTTTTTATATGCATTTATCTTTCTCATACAATATTCAGTAGGATGTGTACTCGTGATGTATTTATATGAAATGAAAAACATTAATTAATCACCAAGCTCACTAAATAAGACAGAAAGAATTTTATACAAAAAGGACATTCATGCTTGTATTATTTAATATTCATTTACAATAGTAGGGTATCGTTTAGCGTTGGTATTATGATTATCTTTTAATAGGAAGAAGATGAAAAGATTAGTTGATTAGTGATTAGAATTTAGAGGCGTGGAAGAGAATTTCGGTTAGGTCAAATGAAGAACAATCTAAGATTTTAACAATTTCGTGTCACCAAATAGGACTCTCGCCCACTTATGTTTCAAAAAACTAGTGTTTTTTTTCTTTTTCCACTTATTATGTGTCGGTAAGAAACTTGTAACTATTATAAGGAAAATGTTAAATAATGTGGCTAAAACTTTTAATAAGTTGCTAAATAGAAAAAACTTTACATTTTTATTATTTTCATAAAATTATACAAGTAAGTTTCGAAGTGAGTAAAAGGATTTTTATAATTTTATCATATGAATATTGGTTTTTTATTAGTGTGAATAAACTAAATTCAAATTCTCCTGTGATTGTGCTCTTTGAGAAAAAAAAAAGAAAGAAAAAAAAAGGTAAAGAAATTAAAAAATAAATTTTGGAAGTGATGACCCCGTACCTATTGTAATCCAAACCGAAATGTAACTGCAAACGCAAAAGGTGTAACGGCCCAAAGGAGATATAATCCAAGCCCATCCTAAATAAAAACCCTCAACCCTTATCAACAACTCACCATAACGCAAACCCTAGTCTCTCTCACACTCCCACTCGAACACATTTCTCGTCCAAAAGTCGAGAAAGAGGCAGGAGACACAGTATGACACCTGCTCCAGTCGTCGAGTCCGCCGACACCGAGACGGAGAAGAACATCTCCGTCGAGGAGCTTGAAAAGGCTCTTAAGGTTGTAACAATTTCTCACCTTTTCTAAACCGTGTTATTTATCTTTTACTTTCTTTTTTTTTTTAATTTAATATGTTTTGTTTTGCTTGATTAACATGCAGGGAGATGAGCCGATTGTCGAGGACGTTAAGGAAGACGATAAGGAGGAGGATGAGGATGACGAGGACGATGATGATGAGGATGATGACAAGGAGGATGGTGCTCAAGGTTGTAACTAATACTAAACCATGTTGTTTTACACTCATTTCTTTTTTTTTTTTTTTTTATGTTTGGAGTCTTGTTGATAAATTGGAACGAGTATGAGCTAATTTTTGGTGCTTTCGCTTTACTTCTTTTGACAACTTGCTGAAGTATATGAGGCCTTGGATTAGGATTAGCTTTTTCCTTTATTGTAACTCTTAGGGTTTAGTAAGATAAGGTTGAAATTAGAAATTAATCCGTGCTTCTGTCTTCTGTATGGTTCATACGCCTGGAGCTAGGGCTGTTAAATATCTTAATTTTGGAAAGTTGGATGCGAATACAAGGAAGGATATGGTGTTTTTTTTTTTTTTATTGTATTTAACTTGTTTATGTAGACAATACCTATGGTATTGTTTGGTTATAATGAGATGAGGGAAAATGTTTCTTTCTCCGAACTAATGTTCTTAAATAAGTAAATTCAAGATATTGATTGGTGAACAGTGAAGAAAAGTGTGCTTTGCCGTGAAATATATAGAAATGATTGTAGGTGATTGGTTTGGTTGAGAGTTCGGACACATTTCCTTTGGATGTTGGTTCGTGGATAAAATATGAAATATTCAATTACTTAAATGGAAATATATGAATCCGTATTTGTATAGTAAATTTGTGGTGGTGTTTTACTTTAAAATACTTGGAGTAAGGCTTTGTTTTGTGAGGGGTTTTTTAGATTTACATTTTTCTCAGAATCTGTTGGTCTTTCAAAACATGGAAACAACTTTGAAATGTGCTTGCTAAATTAAAATGCAGCTTGGTTTTCTTTGGAAAGTGTAATCCTTTTGTTTTGTATAAATGTGAAGAATAATATCGTCCATGTATCATAGATAAAGAAAGAATAAGTTTAGCATATGTTAGTTCGAGACTTCGTATGATCTAAATAAGCTCCACATGTTTTTAATTGTAGGCCTTATATTGTTAATTCCATGTAATCGGATTCCATGGAATCCAATTTATTTCTGTGTTCAGTGAGATCTAGGTCTTGTTGTAAAGGAAATGATCATAAAGCATGAGCTTGTGGTTTCCATTTTGCTCCTAATACTAATAACTAGTAGTGGAGAGGAATCAAATTTGAAGGAATTGGCAATCTATGAGCTCATACCGTTCTTGTAATTATTACTTCAATATGACTAAACTCTCATTTTGACTCCCTTAAAATATTCTTTGTATTGCGAAGGAAAAGAAGTTTAGAGTCTTTTTTTTTTTTCTTCTTGAATTTCAAGAGTTTTGACCTATTGAGATGCTTGGTTGCAGGAGTTAATGGCAGTTCAAAACAGAGCAGAAGTGAGAAGAAGAGCCGCAAGGCTATGTTGAAGCTGGGCATGAAACCGGTTACAGGTGTCAGCAGGGTCACCATCAAAAGAACAAAGAATGTATAGCAACCTTCTCTCGTTTTATCTTAACTTGATTTCATTTGGTAGCGGAATGTCATTGACTATCTCCTGGTGTTTCAGATCCTGTTTTTCATTTCAAAGCCTGATGTCTTTAAGAGCCCACACTCTGAGACTTATGTCATATTTGGTGAGGCAAAGATTGAGGATTTGAGCTCTCAATTGCAACAACAAGCTGCTCAGCAGTTCAGGATGCCGGACGTGTCATCTGTGATGCCAAAACCGGATGCTTCTGCTGCCACTTCTGGAGCACCAGCCGATGAGGAAGAGGAAGAGGTCGACGAGACTGGTGTTGAGCCTCGTGACATTGATTTGGTCATGACTCAGGCTGGTGTTTCAAGGAGCAAGGCTGTTAAAGCTCTCAAAACTCACAATGGCGACATTGTTAGCGCTATCATGGAACTTACTACTTAGTTTTTCCCTCTTCTCTCCTTTTACTTGGTTTGTTGCTAGAAATTTTTGGGAGCTTTTTTTGTTTTTTTTTTTTTTTTTTTAATGTTATTGCTGTTGCCTTGTTGGATGGCCTCATCATTTGAATGGTGGCTGTACTGTCTTTTATTTTTCTAGGGTTTTGGAGAAAAGATTAGCTGTGCTTCAATGAAAAGTAGCTTATGAATGCTTGTGATTTTCCTTTTCAGTATTTATACTGCATAATTGATTTCATAATTTCAATGAACTTCATCAAATTTTGCACTGATGCCACTATGCTTTGATTTCTTCTATTAACGCTTTCCATCAAGGTTGCAACTTTTCTTGAAATGAAATGTTATTTAATATAGATATAGAAATACTATTTAGTTATTGTATAAAATTGTGATATATTTAATATATTTTTTTATAATTAAATGATGGTTTTCTCATTATATGTATAGCATTATATATGGAGTTTTAATGTTGTTAGTAAATTTATTATATTTATTAGGACAAGTACATATTTTACGTTAATGTCCATGCATTGCGTGGCCTTTTAACTTCCTGTTCTGGAAGCTTAACGGAGAAGGATGTGGCAATACATTGTTAAAGAAAGTTGATGAGACGCATATGTGGACATGGATGTGAAACTTGAAGTCGTCCTTCTTGGTGGGTACTGTTGCAAGATACGAGGCCACGAACACTTAGCCTCATTTCTCCAGTTTTCATTGAAAGTGTTCTCGTTGAAATAAGATAAAGATAGTATTTAGTTATATAATTTTTATATTGATTGAATAAAAAACTTTGTTTTGTATTTGGTTTGTGATTTTGTTTGGTGATTAGATAAAAAAACTAGACCGATGAATTGGATAAAAGGTTTAGATTTCGTTTTAGTTATGCTACAGTATAATATTCTCTTAAAGTTTTTATGTCTTATCAAATTAATATTATTTTTATTAAATATAATAAAAATTATTTATTTTATAATATAAATAATTAATCTTTTAATAGTTAGCAAATATAAGTGCTAATGGATGGTAATCACAGCTTAATCTCTTAAGCCAACTTTGAGTTGTCTTGTCCTTAGGTTATGGATGACGAAAGTTGGCTTGTCCTTAGGTTATGGATGACGAGGGTTTAGCAAAAAGCCTCTTGTGGTTAAGTTAGTTAAGGTCCTTTAACGCATAAGTTCGCAAAGCGAGAGAGAGGGGTAATACATGCACTGCATGTGAGATCTCAAGAGAGTATAAGAAAATAATAAGTATTGATTTTTTTATCAGAAGAATTTACTCTTATTTGTAGATTAAAGGTGCTTGCTTTTGTTGATATGTGGTGGATTCTAATTGGCTAGAATGCGATTCGACAAGGTGACATTGTCTCCATTCGATGGGACATCCGTCCCTTTATCAATTGGTAGAGACTGGAGGGATGGGCATGTTTCATTAGTAAGGGGTAGCTACTTGAGTTTGGCGGCTAGTCAATAAGTTGCATGATAGGTGGTCAATCAGTATTAAATGAAGAGAGAGAAGATAGCCAGTGGGTGGAGGAAATACTCAACTCATGACAAAAGCTCCCTTGGTTGTGGTCTATCAAGGGGACAAGGACAAGCTTAGTGTGAACACTACAAACGGTAGCCAAGCATATCTAAAGTGTTTAAGGACTCCTTGAATGCGGGGTGTAGCTTGATCTTGCTTAAGGTATGCGCAAGCAACCTAATGGGCCCATATGGTTTAGGTTGGGTTTGGATGGTGATTTGTGAGACTTGGGCTTAACATTTCAATAGGCTTGGGCTATGAGACCCAACTCTCCTTGCCATCTTGATGAGGAGAGTACTAATGCCTTTCGGTTGAAGAGGGGCCAAGCCTATGTTGTTCAAAAGGTTAGGACCAGTTATGTAGAGATTGCCCTTCTAAAGGCTATCTTCTAGAGATGACAGTTGATATGACTGTTGTGGGTAGTCCCCTCGCTTGTTTGTTCCTTCTCAATGCCTATGTCTTTTCTAATGTACAGTGATGGTACTTCATAGGATGTATAACATGTACGCTTTATTAGTTGCATGGGGAAACTGCTGCCTATCATTAATGTTTTAGCTTTTCATTGTCATTCCTCCTCAACCTTCGGATGGGTTGGTAGGTTGTTCATGGACGGGTGGGATTCTCTTACTTCTTACTATATAAAAGGGGTTATGGGTACCATCTTCCTTCATTTCGTCTTGTCTTGACTTTAGTTATCATGTAATATTTCATTTTTAGAAAACTTCTCATAGAATGAGTGCAGCTTGGGCGAACCTTTTGAGTGGGAGAGAGCTAAGATTAAGGCTCCACCAAGCACTAATTGTGGGGTGTAAAGGGTTGTACGATGATGTGGGATGGCTAATGAGTGCTAATTAAGAGGTGTATAAGGATTCATTTCCCCATGATTGGTGCTTCGTTGTCCTTAACACATCACCAAGCAGCCGCACCATCGGTGTCTAGGTGCTTGAAATACATTTTCGAGCAATTCCTAAAGTCAATGGTGTCTTTGATGCTGTGAGTGAGGAACTTTGGTAGCTCGGGGCTTTTTGACCTTTGTTAGCTACAGGACTCTTGAGAGAGCTTCGTAAGGTCTTAAAAACACGGTGTGATGGCCTGTTTTCTGCACCTTGCAATGGTTGTTCCCACAGGCTTTGAGTACTTGGGTAACTTCCATGGGCTCCTTAATGCCATTTTAGTGGAGTCTTCTAAGTAGGTCAAGTGTAGCTTACAAGTGTAAGAGGTACTCTCTCTTAAGATCGTTGTGATGGCACAAGCTTGTCATTGGAATGATGTGCTATTACGGCCTTGCCTCATGGTGACTATGGCGGTAGAGGAGGAGTAGCAACTACTATTCTCCAAAGTCCTCAGTGATTTGTTTGGGGTGGCTCTAGTCGAGCTCGGTTTGTTAGTGCAAAATAAAGAGCCGAGTTGAAGTTGAGAGTAGACCGATTTGAGTTAGGCTTCTTTTTGCCAGCTTGAGATTGTGTACTACACCTTAAAGAGATGGAGTTGCAACAGTTTTGCCATGTGAACCATCTTAAGATAGAAGCTCACGTCACAGCTACTATCGTAAACCTAGTTCATACTAAGTGAACCCAACTCAATGTCTTTGAAGCGCTTAATTCCCTACCTATCCATTATAAACCTGTGTTATAGTCTTTTAAGATGATTATAAAACTCAATTTTGTAACCATAGTTTTTCAAAAGAATTTGGTTTTAATAGTAGTGTAGTAAAACATTCAAAGATTATAAGTATCTACGAAATTATATTTGCAAGAGAAATAGTAATAAGTTCAAGAAGTGAGTTATAAAAATACATAGGTTTACAAGACGTAGTAACCATGTTAGTAGTGGAAATCTATAGGACCACTTAAAGAGACCTTGATAGTTTTCTTAAAAGTTAGTAAAGTTGAAAATTAAGACTCATGTAAGCCCCAAAGTTCAGCCAAGTAACCGTAGGATTGAACTTAGAACCCAAGGTTTAGGGCGATTGGTTAAAAGATCCGATCAAACCCAAATTATAAACTATTGAGAAGAGTATTAGTAAAAATGACCCCGTAAACTTAAATTTAAGAAAATAAGAAATAAAATAGGAGACTATAAAATTTTCAAATTTTAAGCATAATAATTGCTAATTACTGAAAAGGCAAAAAGTGTAATTTAATAACTAATAAATTATTAGAGATAGATTATATGTATACTAAAAATTTTAGAATGACCAAAATAATATTTAGGAATGTTCACGTGTACCCCATATGTATTTACGTGTAGATAAAAATACGCGTAATTACCTAATTTGGCCAAAAACTAAGCAAATAATTAAAGAAAATTATAAAATAATTATGGAAAAATCAGAAAAAATCAGAAGAGGATAAGATGCATCAATATCAGGTCGTGGCATGTCAGGATAAGAAAAAGAAAAATTAGCCAATAAAAATTGAACAACTTAAAAGCCAAAAATTAAGGAATTTGGACAAAGTCTTGTCAAATTAATACATATTAATTACAGAAAATGTCTATAAATAGGGAAAAAATTTATAGAGCTCATTTGGACAGTTTGGAAAGTGAGAAAATTAGGGAGAGTCGAAAATTCGAGAGAAAATCCAGAAAATATAAAAAAATAAGAAAAGCCGTGCAGTTAGGGCATTTAAAGGGAACCCTTACCAGACGAGCAGCTGGAAGTGGACGGCCACCACCACCATACGGTGGTGGCAACGCCCAGGCCGGCCGACAAGACCACGGCGGCCCGCGGTGGCCAGAGCCACCCATACCGGTGAGTCCAATTTCCAGCCCGATTCTTGTGAAATTTTGTAAAAATAGTAAATATAATTAGAAAATTATGAATTTTGTTATTCTGGGATATTTTTGTATGTAGTTTGTAGGAAAAATATTATTTTGATGAAATTATGTTCCGTAATATATGGTCCCTAAGAAATCGTGCAAAACCGAGCATGTTTCGGTTTAGAAATAAATGACCTTAGGAGTGTAGTTTCAAGCCAAAAATTTTTTTGTAGATTACTTAGATGATATAGAACAGTGATATGAAGCCCGTTTTCAAAAATTAATTTTCAAAATTTTTAGATAATTTTTAGACCCTAAAATGAGGCATAAAATGGGTAATTTAGAGTTAATTAGGTGATTAGGAGATTAATTACTGACTTAGTGAATAAGTAGATGTTGTAGGATGTTAAAATCTGATGGAGTATGATACTTGTAGCAATTAGAGTGTTAGATGTAATTATTAGATTAATTATGTAGTAAATAGGTAATATGGAAAAATAGTACATTTTAAGATAATTTTATAAATTAGGGTAAATTGGAGTAAAATCTGATTTAGGATGAATTTATACATTTTGAAATAATAATTGCTGTTTAGAGATGGTAATTAGGGTAATAGAAATATTAGAAATGCATTATGTGCATAATATGCAATAATGCATAATGTGTAAATTTTGAAAATATAATAAATAGAAAATATTAGGATAAAAATTGATATTATATAAATAATAGGGATATATAATAAATCTGATAAGAAACTTGAATTTATGTAATTATATGAAAAATGTAAAAATTTCTCACATTAGGAGTAAATTCAGTACACAAATAGGGATTTAAGTGTACCGGATGGAATAAAATGCTGACTAGGGGTAGTGATCGTATTTAGGGTATCGGGAAATAATGTGATTAATTTCACATTATGGGTTGAAATAAATTTCTAGGGTTGGAATATAAAACGCTACTTAGAAAAATCGAACTAAAATCTAATTTAGAAATCGATGTGGAAAATCGAACCTAAACCCAACCCCAAACCTAGAATAATTGTAAAAGACTTGATACCTAGATAATTAGACATATTAAACCTTAAATAAAACCTAACAATAAGCAATATAGGATAAAACAAACTTATAATATTTATATGAAAATCTGAAACCACGTTCGTGTTATAGGGATGATCGGCGATGGCCTGAGCAAATCGAACCTCGAGTGAGTGAGCGAGGAGTCGAGGTAAGTTGGGATTAATACGATGCTGTATTTTGGAGGCTTAAGATTATGCTTGGTTGTGCTTGTTAGATAGTTGAATGTGTGCATGTGCATGTGCTTGATTATGGGTTATGCTATGATTTTGTTTGTATTCTGGCATATATTATATGATTTGTATGTAATGATTGATCACCCTAAACTGGACTTAATCAAACATCCGACCGGTAATCATAATCGGACATGCATGCAACCCGTTAGGGGAATTTAGGACTCTCCGGCCAAATACCGACCCCTTCGGAAGGGATAGCGCAGGATTGCAAAATGGTCCCTTCTTCATCCTCAGTCGAATTAAGTGACAGGAGAGGAGGTCGTGGCGAGGGTGAAGGCAGTGGTTCGAAGGTAGTCGCGGGAGAAGCAAGGTCTCCATTACACAAGCCTGGGTTTGGTCGTGAGTTGTTGCATTAACGGCAACTCCTCAACCCGGATTAGAGTGGGCGCAATTTCTCTAATCTCACGACGGGCCGGACAACGTCGTGCGATGGCATTTGCTTGCACATACATTGCACCTAATAAGTGAATGAAAACCTTGTTGTGTGTATGGTATAGTTTTAAGTCCTCCGTCCCTACTTACTGAGCTGTGGTTGCTCACATCCTTATAGACGTCGTGCAGGTGCTGGCTAAGAAGCGGCAACCAATTACTCAGAAGCTAGCAACTGCTGGATCCTGGGGAGTGAGGAAAAACATTGAAGAATAAACACATATTTTAAGGTCTAAGTTTTTACTTTAGAATTATTTTTCATTTCCGAATGATATAATAACTAGGAGATATATTATAGAGGAATATTGTAAACTTTAACTGTAGTAACTGAATTATAATATATATATATATTTCCTCACTTTCTTAGGTAAATGATTTGTTTAATTTACAAATTGTCTACTTCAAAGTGGGTTAGTCGTGGACGCCTTGTGTAGATCAAGTCTAAGATAGCGGTTGTAAGGCCAACTTCTATCCTAGGATGGTTTACACGGCGGGGGCTGTTACGACTCTGCCACTTCGGGGGGCGTGACAACTCAATTTAACCAATTTTTCATAATCCCCACTTCTTGATCCAGTGTTCAATCTTTTAGATTTAGATGGTGTGCTTGTGAGTTTACTTTGAACTTGCAAGACCATTATAGGGGAATGAGTGACAATTTACTCAATAAGTAAGACGGAGATAAAAGTATGTATTTAGCACATCATAAGTAGGGTTTTTAACCAAGTTAGTTAGATATAATGCATGTACAAGCAAATGCTGATGCATGTACAAGCCAATGCTGCAAGTGCTATTGCATAATGTTATTCAGTCTGCTGTGAGATTAGAGAAATTACATCCGTTCTAATCCGGTTGAGGAGTTTGGTGTTACACACTTGCAAATTGAAAACTAGACTGGAGCTTGTGCAATGAAGAAAATCGTTTGCCCGAGACTCCTTTCGAACTATGGCCTTTAACTTTACTGTGACCTTCTCTCTTTTCACTTAGTTCGAGTAAAGGTGAGGAAATGAACATTTTAGCTATCCTCATCGTAGGGGTTCATGTTTAGTTTAAGAATCCTAATCATTACTCTTAATAGATTACGATGCATGTTAGGTTAAAGATTAAGCTGAGTCTAAGTTAGATCATTTTGAACATGATCAATCAATCTTAAACCATCCAATCAAGCAGTAAGCATAAAATAAACAACACATAGAATTCAACATTCCACAGTAGTAAAGCAATATTCAAGCACATATGCTGTACGCGTACTCAATGAATTTACAACCACAAACATATATTTACTAAGGCCTCTAAGTATTTTGAAATAATATTTCGAAGTATAGTGAAGTATTGATCTCACTTGCCTGGATTCCTTGTTACTCTTTATCTTGGAGTTGGTTAACCCAGTGTAATTGTAGTACTTTCCTTTATTGTAAGTTCCTATATTTTAACGATACATTTAGTATTTATGCAAGTTATAAAGTACTAATATTTTATTTGTTATTCTTGGTATTGAAGTCATTAGCCTTAGCTTGGTAAGTTGTTATACTTTAGTGCTAAGATTTTAAAGCCATTTTAGAGTAATTCCCACTAAAGCTATCATCTGAGTTATCGTTTAAGTTATCCTCTAAGTTATCTTATGAGTTGTCCTCTGCATCCATTTAACTTTAAAGTTCTTCAAACATTCTCTGACTTACTCTTTGAGTCTACTTGAGTTTAGAATTCCTTAACAAAGAATCTTCTGACCAAAGCACTGACTTAGTTTATGTTTAAAGTTCTTACCCAATTGAGTTTCTCACTTACTTTCTAACTAAAGCTATCTCTATTTGTTAGGTTAACATAAGTTCTACATTAGTCCTTCCATCTTATTGTTTTTATCTAAGACATTTATAAATAGCTTATGGGAAGTAGGTACATCTAACTAAAGTTTATGGCATCATTAGAATTATCTAATCAAGTACTTATAACAATGATAATTTTTCTCCTTTTTTGTTTTAAAATAAAAAAGCCTATTATATATGGAAGGAATCTTTGATATATATTCATTTTCTTTCTAAAAGGGTAGCATCAAATAAGTACTTGTATAACTAATCAAGGCTAATTTCATATAGAATTGATTATTTTCACTTGCACATAATGTGCAGTCATTCCCTTTTATACAAGATATTTAAGTGGTACAAGTAAACAAATATTGTTTAATATTGACTAAATCACCCTAATGGATTTGAAGAATTTCCCTAATGAATTTGGAGAATCTAAAAAAAAAAAAAAATTACAACTATTAATTTAGATAACCAATTTATAATCTCAAATTGCACCATATGACTAGAAATTTCTATATTTCTTTCATGGATTTTTAATAGCATGTCCTTATTAAGAAATAGTCTTAGTAGTATTGATTTACCTTCCATATAAATTTTCTTTCGCAAATTATCAACTTTTTATTTTATGTAGCTATTATTTAAGGCGCATTTATTTGATTTAATGAAATGAACTCAAGACAACATACTTATTGTTCTTTAACAGATTTGAAAACTTCAAAGTCTATATTAACTAAGTCCATATGTACTCTTATTTTGCAATTATGATCTTCACTCCATTGCAATTGCAATCATAACCTTATTTGCCTCATTTACTTTAGTGTAGATTGCAATTACAACTCCAGTTACCTAGTATACATAAGTCTCAATCACCTTGTGTTCTATTTATTAATTATTTTTATTTTTATTTGTTTTTTTTTTCCTAAAACCTATAAATGGAATTCTGGCAAATTGTAACACTATAAAACATACTTTCCAACTAAGATATACAACCTTAAATTACATGTATAACTTAAAAGTATCATAAAGTTGGAAAGAATATTTATTAATAACATTTTTTTTAGTCTTAAATCAAACTCAATATGGAAAAGGAAATATATACATATTTGAATCCGCAACACAGGGCAACTTTTAACAGTAAGCATAATTTTGTAATGAAAATAAATAAAGAAAAACTGCATTCAACTAGAGAAGGAATAAACCTTACACATAATTTATAATACCTTATTGATTTGTTTAAGTATTCATGGCTCATCCTTTCTCCATCATGTAGTGAGGACCTTAACATTGGTGGATCATTAGCATTGCTCCAACCATGGAAAGTTATTAGATGGCAAAATTGAGAGCATTTAAGGTTTGATTGAATGCTAGTAAAACATAGGTAGCATGAAAAAGCTGATTATGGTGTTGATTAGCTATATGTGATAGTATTGTTTATATGTTATAATATATACATTTTAATGCTCCTAATGCTAGGTGTTATTTGTTTAGAAGCAAATAAGGTTATTATTTCCTTTCAATCCTACACATAGCAGGGATATGGGTCAACCTTTTAATAACTGAAAGATCCTCTTTCATGGTCGAATTAAAATGAACCAGAAAGATTGCTAGATGTTGTTTCCTTCTTAATGAAGGTTAACTTTATTAACATATTTTATTTTCCTTTGCTATTTTATCTATGTTTATTCTCTTAAGGATCAATCTAACTCCTTGAGTTCCACGCATATTGTTGGCAAATTTCAATTATATGCATATATATATTTATTTATTTCTTGTTTATATTTGAGTACATTTGATAACATCTTTTAGTAAACATTATATATATATATATATGCATTTTATTTTATTATTTCATTAAGATAGGTTGCCCTTCAATTGCCATGCCAAAATTCCTAGTATTAAATCATCTAATTATGTTAGTCCTCATTAATTATATCAGTTTAGGATCATAATATATACATATTTAGTATAATATATTGGTATTCCTTTATATCCCTTAACTAATATATCATAAATATACATGTTACTATAATGTCATTTCCTAGCATATTATTATCTCTATACACTAAATATTTTATTTCCATAACCTTGATGTGTATCGAAACTCACTATTCAATGTGAGGTTAGCATCTATAACTAACATAACATATAAGGTTGGGGTATTTTAGCTATATACTACTATTATTTTATTTTGTTTTCAAGATCAATATCTATGGGGTCTCCTTGTCTAATATTTTTAGCCTACACGTAAGATTATAGCTCATTTAGATTATTTTCTTGAATGCTCTAAATTAACTGCTTACAACCTAGTTGCGAATGTATAGCTTACATGAAAATTATATTAGATGTATATACATGCCTTTTAAATATTATTTCATATTCTCTTATAAATTTTTTTGTTTATATAATTTATCTCTAAGGTTTTGTTAATTATTAAAATTTATCTTACGTGCTTCTGATAAATTACAAATATTGTATTTAAGAATTAGTTTTTTAGCTATGTTATAATTTTTTTATTATATTTACAGAATCCAAACCTGCAGAGATTATGTTGTTTATTATATACATATTTATCTATTATTTTAATATGTATACATATTTTATTATTCTTATGGTATATTTTTTAACCAAATGGTGAAGTACTAGCTCAACCATACTACTTTTTTGAATGCCTTAAAGCTAGATACTTGAGACCTATTTACTAGAGAACGAAACTTACCATTCTCTTGACTTGATAGCTCCCATCATTGCGCTGCATCTAGGAGCTAAATCCTAATTGCATATTTTGTAAGGCCTTACATTATGTATAAACCGGGTTTGCAAGTCGAGTTGAAGTTGGGAGCTCGAAGACTTGAGTCGAACAGTAAGATAGAATTCGGCTCTGGCTTGTATAATGTATTTTGTGTTTACCTTCGTGTTCTCTATTGTGACAACTTGTACTTGGGGTTGGTATGTCAGCCCATAGGCCATATAATGAATTTGGAACATAATGAAAATCAAAGTTGTTCTTTACATATATGTATACTTCTTTACATGCTCTTTCTTGCATGGTTGATTGCACTCTTTTACTTTATCTTTCTTGTTTAATTGAATTTTCCATTTATGTTTTGCCTGACTGCAACGATGTACTCAAAGTCGAGCCCTTGGGAGCCTATATAAATGCTCGTTCGGTCCTAACTTTCAAAGTGCTTGGAGATCTGAGCTCTAGGTGCTTGAGATTGAGCGCCCTTTGGACTGTAAGGAGCTTGCGTAGGCATGAGCTTGGCCTTGACTCTTAACATTCTTGGGGATCTAAGCCTTACTCATTCTGACATGATTGTTGATGTGATGCTACTGTTGGAATATTTAAGGTCTCAAAATTCTTACATAATTAATATCTTTGCATGCTTATGCCCCATTGGCAATCTACTTGCTTGCATGATCCTCCCTATTGATCTAGAAACCTTGACATATGTTTGCTCAGGGGAGCACTTGTTAGAGTGATGCTTCACTTGGCCTAACCCCATTATATAAGGACTTGAAGGAAATCATTTTTCACTCTTTAGTTTCTTCCTTGCCAAAGTTACTTCAAGGAACTCTCTCATTTTATCGACATCTTTTGACCTTTCTTTTCCTTTAGTTTTCTTCTTTTTTCTTCATTTTCTGGCAAGCTCTTTTGGAAATGGCTAGCTAGCAAACTCAAAGGAATTGCTTTGAAGGTGAGGAAAGCATAAGTTCCGACAAAAGGGATGAGTCGGTCCCTTTACCCCCCGAATAGATAGCGATAGTAGTAGTATGGATAAGAGCTATACCTAAGAAGTACGAAGGGCGTTTACAAAGGTGGGGCCTTGTTACGAGTACCCACCTAAATAGAAGGAGCCGAGTGAACCCTTGTTATCTACATATGGATGGAAAGGGATTGATATTAAGGTGGAGTACATACATAAGGAAGATTGATGGTTAAGGGTTTACGAGGAGAGGGTCGTAACACAAATGCATAGGAGGTAAGTTTACTTGAGAAAGGCGACCAAGAATGTGATCATGGTGAGGATGGGTACTCATTCTACATGTATTAAAGGGCAACAAAGAAGGGGTTGTGATTGCCCTTTATACAGTTTTAGTAGGAAGTGTTAAGGTATTTTTAGGTGAGCTTAGGCTCTACACCCTAGCACCTGGTAGACATTAGTAGCCTTGGAAGCTCTATGCATTTTTCATATGAGAAGGCCAACAACTTAGTTGTTCTGATACTTTTTCCAGTCGAATGGGAATAAGTTCGAATGGGTCTATTGTACTAATTAGGAGGCTCTAAAGAAACTATTATGTGGGTAGAAAAGCAAGATTGAGGAATGGAGATATCGATTAAATGTGATAAGGGCACCCTATATCTTGGATTTTCCTATAAAGTGGATGAAGCCAGTATATACATCATCAATTACCCACTTGAAGGGGGATGATGAAGATGTAAAGGAGTGGATCCTCGATATTAGTTGGTGTTAGGGGTGGGTGTGGTTTAGTTTGATATAGTTTACTCCTCTTATTGAACCAAACCTAATATAATGTTTCGGTTTTTTTTTTTTTGAAATCGAACTTAACTATATGATTCGATTGATAAATTTTTCGAATCTAATTAAAACCGATTCGGTTCGGTTAAGTCTATGGTTCGAACAATTTTTGTCAAATTTTTGTTGAACATTTTTATTTTTAATGAATGTGAAATTTTATATAGAATTCACTCAATTTAATCTTAATGATTAATACAAAAATAGGATGAAGATTAACAAGATAGAAAAATTTAATGAAATCTATGAAGATTAATGGAAAACTTATAAAAAAAAGTACAAAACAATTGCATGAATTTTTTTAACTAAATAATTTGGTTTGGTTCTTCGAATCAAACCTATGAATTGTTTATATATAACCAAACCAAATTACAAATCAAACGGTTTGAAAAAAAGCCAATTTTTTGGTTTGATTCAATTTATGATTTGATCCATGGTTCACGGTTATTTTGCTTAACCCTAGTTGGTATAAGGGTCGAGGGTTTAATGTTGTAGAGTTAGTGGATTTGTATTTAAACGGTGAGATGCTTGGTGTTTAGGAGATAGGTATAGGTGTTGTTATAGTTGGAAAGGGTAGTCGTTGGTATGCCATCATTAATGGACTATGGGGGGCTGCAAGGTTGCTCTCCTTTATAGGTATGTTTTCTTTAACTTTTTTCAAGTTTTCTCATTGTCTTTTTATCTATATAGTGCTTGATCTGTCTAAGGATGACTTTAAGAGGCAGATGATGTGGATCTGAAAAGAAAGGTATCGTTGGAAAGGACATGGGTTAGAGGAAGGGGATGAACCTGTTTGTGATGTGGTTGTAAACTCGGTTGATGAGACTATTGATGTGGGCAAGGAGAAGGAGATTGCTACCATTGCTAAGAAGAAGAAGAGAGTGGATGACCCAAAGAGAAAGTGGAAAAGACTTGCAGTAGAATGGTTAGAAAGTGTTCCGACCAGTGTGCCAGTGAATGCTGATAAACAGCAAGAAGCTGTTACACCTATGCTTGAGGAAGGGGTACTCGAATGGACTAAGCCAAAGGTTGTTGCGCTTGTGTTCAAGGAAGAGGTACTTGAACGAGTTGAGTGAGAGGTTTCCCAAACAGATGGAGCTAAAGGTTCTTGCTAGGAGGGTGCTTACGTAGATGCTGAGTGAGTCAGTTGTGCTCGTTGAGGGTAGTTCAAGAAGGTTTGTGCCTAACCATGGGGGTAGTTAAGTGAGCAGTAAGGGCGGGAGTGTAGAGCCCATTATAGACATAAAGTTGTAGCTTAGTGGAGAGGGAGGTTTTAGTGAGTTGGTGTTGCGCTTGAATGCGGAGTCGAGAGGGGTTTGTCAAGAGAAAGTCCATGTAGCGAAGGAGTAGTTGCTGAATAAAGCCCATGTACAGTATGTACAAGACAAAACATTCAATGAGTGTTCATTGCTAGCTTTGAGGGGACTAGATGATAGGGATCATGAGCTAATTATGCACTCCCGAGCTCGAGGATTTGCTCATATAGTTCACTAAGTTATTCAAGAAGAGTTGAACTCAGAAGAGTAGTGTATTTCTTAGTCCAACTTATTGAGTTACTTTATCCTCCACATCACACAAGAAGCTGCTGAGGTGGCCGACTTGTGTATTAAGCCAACCCCTCTACAATACAACTGTCCAAGGCTAAGTATTGAACCGGTATACTACCGACCTGATGTGTGCTAAAGCCAAACTGACCCTATCCCAAAGTCGACTACCTGAAGCCAACTTGATAATGAGCTACCTTTTGAACCAACCCTTTTCCAACCCTAAACATCTAAGCTATCAGGTTGTCGAACTACCGACCTTGACCTGATATGTTCAGAACCTGTTTTGCTCAGCCAGCAATATCATTGGGATCATCGAATGGACAACTGACATGTACCCTGCCTTTCTTGACATTCTACCATCCTTTTTTGTTACCGGATATTCTTTATACTTGTTTATAACATTACTCTTATAAATTATTCCTTTTCCTTTACTAATAGGAATCTTTTTTTAATTTACATTAACTTAGGTCTTATCTTAATTGGTTCATATAAATACTCATATATTGTAATAGCCGCAAGAAGGTAAATACATTTTTGGTGATATTCAGACATACTCTTGTGAGTTAAGTGTTTTCTACTTGCTCTTGACTACTCTTATCTAACTCATTGAGCGTGGACTAGTGGCGAGTGATCTCTGGCTATACTTGTACCTAATATCAAGTGCGACCAGAGCTTATATGAGGCATTGGTGTGTCTTATCCACTGTTGGTGCATGAGGACCCCTAATTAACTTTCGACTATCATTTATCCTTTAGGTTGTCTCAAGGTTCAAACCTATCCCCTTAGTTTATGTGATAACGAATGTTGTGTGTTCATCTACGTCAGGTTGTATCATCTTAGTATCAAAGTTAGGTTATGTTCGAAGCTAGTTTTTATTACTTTGTTCTTTAAGTGATTTACTACTGCTTTCATGAGTATTAGAAGTTTTGTTGTTGTTAAAGGAGTTTGGTAGGTGAGTAGTGTTAAAGAAATTTCATTCTTTGTTTTCCCCTATTTCTTGTATGCGAAATAGAGTACAAGTGTCTACTTGTCTATCGTGTGTAGTTGACATAACAGTGGGAGTGTTAGGTATTGTTTTTTTGTTGTTATTTGTAGAAAGAACTTTGAGTAGTATTTTTAACTATTAATGTTATGAGATAGTTGACAATGTATAATTCTAATGTTCAAGGAACTTTAGTTAATCAAGAGAGTGGCACTCAGAATGGCCAAGGTCAGCAAAGAATCTTCACTCCAATCAATGGGTGACAAACTAGACAGACTCACCGACTTGGTAGCTAGTTTGGTGACTATTATAAATGAAGATAAGTAGCAAGATAGAAATGGTCCATATAGAGGATATGAATAGCTTGAGAGAGGCAATGGTCAATTTAACTGAGATAATGTCCCAATTTAACCTCACCGAGTTAGGGAAGTGGATAGGGTTACTAGACGTAGACTAACACTTGATGAAATCAAAGAGGCAGAAGAGCAAGAAGGTGACGAAGCGAACGAGTACTATGAACTAAAAGAGATGAATGTTCGAGCCCTTAAAGTTAAAAAGTTAAGGATGTACATTCCAATCTTTTTTGGGAGTGGAGATGCCAAGGACTACCTAGATTGGTTAGTGATAGGAATCAACCCACGATGATCCTCAGGCCAAGGTTGACCCATCAGAAGCTAGCGTAGACTTACTAGAAGCAGAAGCTGGCTTGTCCTAATCTGAGACTGACTTGCTCTTATCGAAGCCAAATTGATAATCGAAGGACTAAAGGAGGGAAAGGAACCATCCAACATTAAGTTTGTCATCTACTAGGATGGTAAGAGACCAAGTGACCGAGGCTTCAAGGCCAATGAACAGTTCGGCACAGCATGGGAAAGCTATTACCATGCAATCTACAAGTGCAACAATTGTGGGTTGACCTCATTAGGAGCTCGACCATGCATAATAAGACTTTTAAACATCCCACCCTTGCTCGGACATTCAATTGCCAACTAGCCCCCGTTCGAGCCTATAAATAGCTTAGGTGACGCATGTTGACTACTCTAATAAATGCGCAGTTTATACACTTTGTAAATATTTTCATCATTTTTATTGTGGGCTATTCTTTAGGGTTTAAGGCCTTGTATATTATTTATAATTTTGCCACTTGGGTTTTCAGATTTTCTATAAATAACAATATTTGTAACTAGATAGACATAGTGAAGAATATTCCCCATACAGAGAGTGAAACTTTCTTCTTTCAAGCAAGGCTATACTTAAGTTAGTAAAGCTTGCATTTGCTAGGTTATTGAGTGTTAATTAAGCTCTTTAATCTTTCCCATGTTCTTATCAATCTTGACTCTAAGATTGTGGTGAACCTTTCATTTGAACCAGTTAATGAGTTGCATTTAACCCTCATTTGAATCCCGAGCGATATTTAGTATTCATGAGTTGTATCAAATCTTATTTTTAGTTCAAACCCCTGATTGTATTTGTGTCGTGGTGTGTGATATCTATACACATTTACAGTCAAAACCCTCTTTTCACTCTTTGTTCCTTGTTCCCATTCAAACCTCGAGAGCATCACCCTTGGCGTCCAAGACCCACTATGTGGATTTGCATCAGGTAAATAAGATTAAGAAGCAATTTGAATGCCATGAAGAATATGCAAGCCACACAAAGAAGAGAAGGAGAACATGAAGTTGGGATGAAATGGAGAGAGTCATGAGGAGGAGGATTGTTTCGAGCTACTATTTGTAAGATACCTTCAAAAGGTTGCAAGAGTTGAGGTAAGGAAGGTCTAGTGTTGATGCTAATGTAAAGGAATTTCAGATACTAATGATCTGATGTGAAGTTGTTGAGCCCGAAGACTAAATTGTGTTTTGATTCATTAGTGGGTTGAAGTACGTGATTGGATATATTCTGGAAACCATGGTTATTGGATCACTTGATGACATTATCCGAGTTACTTAAAGGATCTAGAGGTGTCGAATAGGAAGATTCCGAACCCTTGTCCGTCGACTTAGAGATAGCCGATTTGTTCCTAGTAGACCTATGCTAAAGGAACTAAGTAAGGTTGTTGAGACTTGATTTGCTCAAACTACTCGAGCAGAGGAGAAGAAGATCTCAAGGAAGTTTGGAAAAGGCTAAAGTTTAAGAAGAAAAACGAGTGAGATCATGTACTTCAAGTATCAGGGATTTGGACACATGGATGCTCAGTGTTTGAAAAGAAGAACCATGGAGATTCGAGGCAAGGTGTCGAACATTGAGATGGAAAGTACTGATGAGGAAGTGGAAGACCCGAAAGAGGGCAAACAGATTAAGCTATCCGAGGAGGAGGAAGTCATTTATAGTAAGGAGGGTAATTTTGTGCCTGCTACCTTAGTTTTGAGGAGGACAATGAGTGTGAGTCCTATGCTTGAGGATGAACAAACAGAGAATCTATTCTACATTGGATGTAAGGTAAATGAGTTATTGTGTGCCTTAATTGTTAACAATGGGAGCTATACCAATGCAACCTTTGCTTTCATGGTCTAGTAACTAAAGTTGCTGACTAAGTCTCATCCCAAACCTTATAAACTACACTAGCTTAGTGGCAAGGCAACCCTATAAGTAAACAAGAAAGTGACTGTGTTGATCTGTATTGAAAACTATTGAGATAAAGTGCTTTGTGATGTGTTGCCCACGAGTACATCCCATATTTTGCTTGGAAAATTGTGGATGTTTGATCGAACTGTGATATATGATGGAAGGAAGAATACATATTCCTTGGAGCATGAGGGAAAGAAGGTGAAGTTGAGCTTTATGACTGCTGAGTAAGTTAAAATGTAGGTCTAATTGAGTTGAGTCTTAAAGAAAGAAGCTTTGGTGATGAATTGAGCTGAGCTCAAGAAAGAGATGGAGCTTGAAGAGCCAACCTATTTGCTAGTCAAAAGTTACTAGAGATAAGGAGATCTAAGGAGGGAATGCTGCTTGCCGAAGTGAAAACCTTGTTAGATGAATTTGCCAACTTGTTCCCAAGTGAGCTATTGGAAGATTTGCTTCCCATTCGAGGCATTGAACATGTAATTAACTTACAACCAGGAGTCACACTACTAAATAAACCTGCTTATAGGTTGAACCTTGAATAGGCTATCGAGTTACAGAGACAGGTAGATGGGTTAATGAAGAAAGGGTATGTATGAGAATCCCTTAGCTCCTGTACCATGCCAGCTTTGTCAGTACTAAAGAGAGATGAATCATGGAGGATGTGTGTAGATAGCTGAGCAATTAATCGCATTACCATTAAGCACCGGTATCCCATATTAAGGCTTGATGATATGCTAGATGAGTTGAATGGAGCCAGATTATTCTCCAAGATTGACCTCAAATCTAGATACCTTCAGATTCGAATGTAGGAAGGCGATGAGTGGCAGATAACATTTAAGCCCTGCCATGGATTGTATGAATGGCTTGTGATGCCATTTAAACTATCGAATGTGATGAGTACATTTATATGATTGATGAATCATTTACTTTCAGAACTAATAAGGACATTTGTGATGGTTTACTTTGATGACATCGTAGTGTATAGCCTTGATTTGGAGACTCACCAAGAACATCTCCGACTAGTCTTTACAAAACTTTGAGCTGAAATGCTTTATGCTAATTTGAAGAAGTGTAACTTGTGCCAACCTGAAGTAATCTTCTTAGGGTTTGTTGTAAGTAGTGATGGGATACGAATTGATGATGAAAAGATAAAGGCAATCATTGAATGACTTGAGTTGACCACTTTTGCAGACGTGAGGAGCTTCTACAGCCTGGCATCATTATATCACAGATTTATAAGAAATTTCAATGTGATTGTGGCCTCACTCACCGAACTGTAAAAAAAGAATGTCGAGTTCAGATGGGGAGGGAAGGAGTAGAGGAGTTTTGAAGAGGTAAAGGAAAAGTTGACTACAATGCTTGTCTTAGCTTTGTCAAGCTTTGACAAAGTATTCGAAGTGGAGTGTGATGCATTCAAACTAGGGTTAGCCTATTGCTTACTTTAGTGAGAAGCTTAGAGGAGCTACACTCAATTATTCTGTTTGTGATAAGGAGTAATACTCCTTGATTTGTGCCCTGACTATATGGCAACACTATCTGCTACCTAAAGAGTTTGTGATCTACACTGATCATAAATCATTTAGATATTTGAAGGGTTGACCTAAGTTGTCTCGAAGATAAGCCAAATGAGTTAAGTTCATGGAGGAATTTTCATATGTCATAAAGTATAAGAATGGAAAGAACAATGTAGTAGCCAATGCCCTATCAAGACGACATTCCCTCTTAACTAAATTGCAGACTTGGTTGCTTGGTTTTTCAATAATAAAAGATTTATATGTTGAGGATCCACATTTTGGTCTTATCTATGCCAGGTGTGAGGAAGGCTGAACACTTGATGACTATTATAAAGAGGATGGATACTTGTTTAGGAAGAGGAGACTATATATCCCGACCTGTTTAATGAGAGAACTATTAGTGCACGAAGCGCATTAGGGAGGATTGTCTAAATATTTTGGTCGACATTGAACTTATGAGATACTATCCTCAAGATTCTTTTGGCAAAAAATAAAGAGAGGTGTCTGATTTTTGTTGGAAATGTGTACTAGAAGAAAAGTGAAGAGCTAAGTTGAGTTGAGCAAGGACATTATTTACCATTACCCATCCTAACCAAACCATGGTCTAAGCTGAGTATGGACTTTATGTTAGGGTTGTTGAGGATGTCTCGAGGGAATAACTCCATCATAGTGGTCATAGATCAATTTAGTAAGATAATACGCTTCATGCTCTGCTTTAAAACTAATGATACTTCAACTATCTTTTTTTTTTTTTTCTTGTAGAAAATAGTCAAACTTCATAAAGTACCTAAAACCACAGTTTCAAATCGGCACCTAAAGTTCATGAGCCATTTCTGGAGAATGTTATGGAGATGAATTGGAGCCAAGCTATTGTATAGTACATCCTGTCATCCACAAATGAATAAATAGATTAAGGTTGTCAATAGGATAGTGGGAACTTTACTTTAGGTCGCCATTGGTTGAAACATTGTTAATTGGGATATGTGCCTGCCAATCATAAAGTTCACTTACAATAGGATGGTCTACAGCATAACAAACATGTCACCATTTGAGGTCTCCTATGAGTTCAACCCTGAGCTCCCAATTGACAAAACACTCCTTTTAAGCCTAGATGATGACCAGCTAGCTACAGAAAGAGTTGAAGCTATTAGAGCCATGCATTAGAAGGTCATAAAACTATTAAGTTGAGAATATACCAAGCTTACGAGACGAAGTTGAGGACAAAAGAATAGGGAATTTCAACTAGGCGATTTAGTTTGGATCTACTTCAGTAAGGAATTGTTTCCATACTTAAGGAAGAGCAAGTTATCTTCTAAGGTTGATGGACCATTCAAAGTGTTAGAAAAGATCAATTCTAATTCTTACAAGATTGAACTATCAGAAGAGTAAGGGGTTTTGGACTCCTTTAATGTTGCCGACCTCCACTTGCATACTCCTGAAGACAAACAACATGGAGCTGAACCAAACTTGATCCCAAATCTCAAATAGTTTGGAGGGGATAATATGGATCACGAACCAATCACGTACTCCCCAAGCTTAAGGACTTGCTCATATAGTTTGTTGAGTTGTCTAAGGAGAGTAGAACTTAGAAGAGTAGTGCATTCCCTAGTTTGACTTACTGAGTTACTTTACCCTCCACATCATACAAGAAGCCACCAAGGTAACTGAATTGTGTGACGAGTTGACCCCTCCATAATATAACTGTCTAAAGCCCAAGTATTGAACTGGTATACTGCCAACCTGATGCATTCGAGGTTGAGTTAACCCCATCCCAAAGCCAACTACCCAAGGTTAACTTGATAATGAGCTACCATTTGAACTAACCCTTTCTTAGTCTTGAACATTTGGGATACCGGGCTGTCGAATTGCCGACCTTAACTTAATTTGTTTAGAACCTACTTTACTTAGCCAGTAGTGTCATTGGGACCATCAAATGGATAGCTGATACACGGCCTATCTTTCTTGACATTCGTACTGTCTTTTTTTATCACCGAATATTCTTTATGCTTTTTTATAATATTACCCTTGTAAATTATTCATTTTTCTTTATTAGTAGGAATTCTTTTTGTAATTTACACTAATCTAGGACAAACCCTAATTAGGTCATGTAAATACTTGTGTATTATAATAGCCGTAAGGGGTTGATTACATTTTTGGTGATATTCAAATGTACTCTCTTGAGTTAAGTATTTTTTGCTTGCTCTTGATTGCTTTATCTAGCCCATTGAGTGTGGACTAGTGGCGAGTGATCATTGGCCACACTTATGCATAATATCAAGTGTGATAAGAGCTCGTATAAGGTGTTGGTGCGTTATTTCCATTGTCGGTGCACAGGGACCTCTACTTAACCTTTAACTATCATTTATTCTTCGAATTGTCTTAAGGTTCAGAGTAATCCCCTTAGTTTGTGTGATATTGGATGTCATGTGTTTATCTACATCAAGTTGTATCATTCGAGGAAGCAATGAACCTTTGCCGCTACTCTTTCATGAGAGTGGGTTAGCTCTTTAACAAGGTATAATTTAGAGTTTATGTTAAATGTATTTCTTTTATTAGCTCATGTTCCTGGAGCAAACTTTGGTGAAATTTGTTGTAGGCCAAACTGGCAAGAAGGTAAGAGAGATGAAGAGTGCGACCAATTGAGGCAAGAGATGGCTATGCTATGGATTGAAAGTATGTGGCTGCAGGAAGAGGGCAATAATCGAAGGATTGAGAAACTCCAATTGGAGCAACATGTTGTCGTTCTTTATTCCAAGCTGGATTGGTTTGAGAAGTAGGTTGAGGATCTGGATACGAAGTGTAGGGCTTGGGAAGAGGAGCATGCTACTGCTAGGGGAGAGGTAGATTGGGCTCGTCGAGAGACAAAGGCTGCTAGGGAGGAGACAAGGGCTACTAAGGTGTAAGTTGATGCTGCTTGTAAAGGGAAGGAGGCAACCAAAGTGGAGGTTGATGCTGCTTGAAAGGGTGAAGAGTCAACCAAGGAGGAAGCTAATTGATTCCGGGGAAAACTTGCTGTTGCTCGCGTTAACTTTTCCTAGAGGGAAGAAGAGCTGAAGGATAGATGTAAACTGACTCCGACTGTGATGAAGAAATTTTTTGATGAGTTTTTGTTAAGTTGGAAGTATTAAGATGCTACATTCAATATTAGTCGGGATGGCACCAGTTTAGTGAAGGGCAATTGTAAGGAGATGTATCCTAAACTCAACTTTAGCTTTTTGACCTATCTAATAGAGGGGCAACCTATTGGAGATTTGGAAGATGTTGGTGGTGAGGTTAGGGTAGATGTTGTTGTCGGTAGAGAAGGGTACTAGGGGAAGCTTGATTTATTGTCCATGTATGGGCTCTATATGTCTTTCCTATTTTGTTTAACTTAGTTGTAGTAACAATTTATGTCTTACGGGATACTTATAGTATTTTTCCTAGAAACTTGTAAAAGTTTAGTAAATTTAATGCTGATGCATCTGTGTGCTTTTCCTCTCTTCCCTTCTTCTTCGTTCCCCTTCTTTCTGACCTGCTTTTTGTGTTTGACCGCTTACAGGGTCCTTGCATTTTGAGGTGTGAACTCGGCATGCTTAGGTCTTATGGGATTAGTGAGTGCTCAAGACTTAGGCTCTTTTAGGCAAACAATCTCATAAGTGGGCGTTTAAGGTAGAGTTTGAGGCTTAGTGAGTTAGTGCTTGAGGTAGGACTTAAGGCTTTGACTCTTTTAGGTGCATAGTCCTGTTGAGTTGGTGCTCGAGGTAGGACTTGAGGCTTAAACTCTTTAAGGCACATGGTCCTATGAGTTGGTACTTGAGGTAAGACTTAAAGTTTTAACTCTTTCAAGTGCATAATCATGTAAGTTGGTGCTTGAGGTAGGGCTCGAGGTAGGACTCGAGGCTTTGACTCCTTTAGGCACATGGTCTTATGAGTTAGTGCTTGAGGTAAAACTCGAGGCTTAAACTCTTTTAAGCACATAGCCTTGTGAGTTAGTTTGATCACCAAGAATGATAATGGACTCGATGTATCCAACATTATTGATTAAGTCCTTTAAAAGGAATGCAATTTGCAAAACAATCATCATTGTTTTTTTATTATGTTTTTCAAAAGATACATAGTTGCATATGACTTATTTGCATGATTTACATGAAGTATGGTCGAAGTTTGGCTGCATTCAATGTCTAAGAGATGGGTTTCTTGTTGAGAGTTTCGAGTTTATATGTACCACTACCTACATTTGCTTTGATGTAGACAGGGTCTCTTAGGTCTCTAGCTGGTGATGGTTGTTAATCATAGTTGGCTCTCTTGGGTTAACTCCGAGCTATCATTTGGCCATGGACAATGGGAATCCTACAAAAAGCCCTTTGTGGCTAAGCTAATGAGAACCTTCAAACACTTAAGTTAGTAAGGAGAGAGAGAGAGGTAATGCAGGTAGTATATGTACATTCCTAATAGAGGATAAGAGAATAACAAGTGTTGATCCTTTTACATGAAGAGCTTAGTCTTATTTATAGGTTAGAGGTGCCTGCTGTCATTGACACATAGCAAATTTTGATTAGCCAATACACGATATGATGATGCAGCATTGCTTACACTCGATGGGACATCCTTCCCTTTACTAGTTGGTAGAGATTACAAGGATGGGCCTATCCTATTGGTGAAGGGTGGCCACCTTAGTTTGGTGGCCAGTTAATAAGCAACATGATAGGTGATCAATCAACATTAAATGAGGAGAGAGAAGACGATCAATAGATGGAGGAAATACTTGGCTTACGACAAAGGCTCCTATGGTCGCGGTTTGCCAAGGGGACAAGGATAAACCTGGTGCAAACACTACAGAAAGTCTCGATACTTCTAGGGTGTTTGGGAACTCTTTAAGTGGAGAGTATAGCTTAGTTTTGCTTAAGGTATGCGGGAGTAACCTAGTAGGCCTGCATGGTTTAGGCTGGGTCTAGATGGTGATTTGTGAGACTTAGCCTAACGTTTTAGTAGGCTTGGGTCATAAGAGCCCTTGTGGCAAGAGTCAAACATCAACAATATGGTTTTTTATTTAGTATTATATATAATTTATTTAATTATATAAATTTAATAATCCATTCAAATCATATTTCAAATAATATAAAATATATTAGATAATGTTGAGGATATAAATGTCAAAACACAATAATAAGTCCAATACTTGTTTATACCAAATAAAGGATAATACAAAATTTTGTATCAAATACCATGCAAACTAAATATAGTATATTAATTTTGTACTTATTCTGTCTAATTCTCTTTGTCTAGTTTAGTCTTTATAATTAAATACTAAGAACCATAAAAGTTTAGTGCCCAGCCACTTAAAGATTGAATTCTTCTATAGTTGAAACTTTCCAAACTTATAACCTTAAAATTAACAACCATAAAATGGCAACAAGTTAAGGACTGTGCCAAGAATAATAAATTTAAGGGAAAATTGCAAGAATATCCTGTTATATTTGCATCATATATTCTTAGTTTTCTTACCTTTAATATATAATGTTTACACTGCAAATCTTTAGAGTACATTTTGATTTTTATATTAGCACATTGTCCTTGAATTTATGCATTATTATTTTATTAAAAAAAGTTTAACACCTTTTCATTATTTTATCTAATTGTAAAATAGTGAAGAAGAGATTAAAGGCGCATTTTCCAAATGTACACAAGGTTACGCATTTAACTTCAAAAAAAAAAAAAATGTTTTGAAATGCTCATAAAGCAACAATGAGAAGAATATTCATAATTTACCATAAAAATATAACTTTTGCCATTATTAAACCAACTCCATTACCTCAATGTATGGACCAATTAATAAAAAATCTCCAAATAATAGCATGCTAGGCATTGCTTAATTTCATAAAAAAATAAAATAAAATAAACATCCTAAAATACATAGGACTATTTTACACTCTAATCTTATTTCGCCGGTTAGTTTAATGAGTCTTAAGTAAAGTGGGACCTAGAAAAGATGAATACGAATATGAAATGATGACTTAGAGGTATGACATATGGTTTTCCTTTTTTTTTTTTCCTTGAAAAATCTAATGCCTCCTAGGAATATTATTGGGGGAATTTACTTAGAGTGGAATCCTCTCAAGGTATAAACAAGTCTAGAACCTTAAATACAAATTTTCTAAGTTTCTAAACCACAATAGGTATATAAAAGAAGATGATGCTTTTATATAGATTTTGTGAGAGAGCAAATGAGAAAATTATTGAAAATTTCATGTATTTACTCAATTAAGAACTTATTGAATGGTATTAATTAAATTATTGCAATATTTCAAAATAATTTAAAGAATCATAGTCCTTAAGAAAATGACTCATAAACATTAAATTATGACTAAATTAGTTACCAATTAATCTAGATAATATTACACAAAGCAACATACCCCAAAGGATTGAAACAATACACTTATTTAAGTTAGAGTCACATTTTTCACACAAAATTATCTGCAAAATTGTACAGAACATGTTGTTCGGACTTATTGGTTGAGTCAATTGAGACTATTATCTTTGACAAAAACTTTTTTCATTTAAAATACTTCATTTGTGCTTGTTCAATAAGTCATTTGAACTTATTACTTCATCCTAAATTGTTCAATAAGTCATTCTATCTTATTTTCTTTGACAAATACTTTTTCTCTCTCTTATGAAGATTACATTGAACACTCAACTTAATATCATGATTGAGAATCTATTTGACAATGAACACATCAACTTTGTTCAGTTCCCCATGGTCTTAACAAACTTAGTCTTCTAAGTAGCTGGATTATTAGTATTGTCTCTAATTTACTTTGCTGTTGTAAGGCTTTGTAACAGGAATTGAAATAGATTGCTATTTATGTATTTTAAAGTGTAAACTAAGTGTTTGAAAAACTTAACAATTAACTATAATGGTATTGCATTTAAATATGAGCTAAGGTAAAGTCCTGGGGTTCATAGAGTTTGTTTGGATCATCTTTATGAGTGATCTAGAAGAACTTTATTTGAGAGAAAATGGTTTTTAAAATTTATTGAATTGTTTGAACTACTTGTGAATTAGCTAAGACCACTCATATCTATTCTGCAATTTTTGTAGAATTCATTGAAATGGTTTGAACTACTTGTTAAGTGGTCAAGGCCACTTGTCTTTGTTTTGCCCTTTTTTTTTTTTTGGGTAAGATTTACTAAAGTGTTTTGAACTACTTGAGAAGTAATCAAGATCACTCATCTCCACTTCACAATTTTGTAAAATGTTGTTTTCATTAAGTTGCAACTTTTTATCAAATCCTTGAAAAGTTTCAAGTACTTTAATTATGTCCATTTATAATCAAGTATTTACATCATTTTATAACTAACTTTAACCTAATCTATCGAAGAAGATTCAAGTTTCAAAGATAATGACTCTTGAGAAGAGTTATTCTCTTTGAAAGTTGTTTAAAATATTTAAAATGTGTTGCTTCTCATGTTTTGCTTTGATTTTTAACTCTTATTTTTGAAATTATTCTCTCTCTCTCTCTCTCTCTCTCTAAAACTTACTACAAACATATTTCATCTCCTCTTGATCCAAAAGTATCGTTTATTACTTGAAAATTTGCTCTTAAATAATTGAAAAAGTATAAAAAAGTTTCTAACGTTTCATATTTTTCATTTAGTTCATTTTAATTCTCAACCTTTTCAACTTGTATCAAATAAGTCTTTTTGTTAAATTCTATTAAATTTTCCGTTACTGTGAATATATGTTAGCATATAATTAGTCCACGTAAGTACAAAAAAGTTTATAATACTTACTTATATATACGAATAAGTCCTTAATTTTTTTATTTAGTCTATCTTAGTTCTTGATGTGTCCACATATAACAGAAAAACTATCGGATGGACTTTTTTTTATAAATTTATTAAAATATTGAGGATTAAAATAAACTAAATAAAAAGTTAATGATTAATTCGTATATATAGATAAATGTTAGGGATTTTTTTTTTGTACTTTTCCCTTAAATAATCAAGTTTTAGTTGTATTTTGGGGGAGTCTGGTATTCAAGCTTTCATATTAAACTTTGTATGGTAAGTGTAAATTTTCTAAAGAAAATAGTTATATTAATGCCTTTGAGACTTAATCTTGTTATTTACTAAACCAAATTTACAATTTCCTAATAATCTTAGAGAATTCAATCATTATGTCAAGCAAAAGGAATATGGTTATTAGAGTTATGAGTCAAGATTTTGTAAAGATGGATTGGTTTGATGAAACAACTTCAATTATTGGATGAAGAGGGGTGGCATAAGAATGCAATAGCATAAGGACCTATTATTTTAGTGGAATCAAGTTCAAGATAACTTGTATGGATGGAAAAGCCAAATTGGAGGAACATAAAAAGAGGTATTCAAGAATTCAAGAAGTTGAATGTGAACTAACTTTTGTAAAGATAATGACTTAAATAAGAAACAAAAAAGGACTCTAATAGAAAATTATGTAAATTTTAATGACTAGATGTGTACTTCTCACATTTCTCAAATATTCTAAAATTGATGTCGATAAGAAATCTTGAAATGTTTATATTGTGATATTCACTAAAACAAATTGCACTAATTTACATAGCATGGTTGGCCATATAAAACCTAAAACTAATTGCAGTAAGGTTGAGGTACCGAGCATGTTCACTGCAAACATTTATTGGAACAAAGTTGCTCTTTGACCCTTTGTAGTGAGTCGCTCTTTACAATAAGGCTATTGTAACTACTCCTAGTCTGTAATGGCTATGACTGATATGTGTCAAGCGTCTAGTACAACAAGTTGTTTGTTTATTTATTTTCAGAAAGTTTTTCTATATAGTTTAGCTTTATAAAATTAATGTCTACCGATATATATATATATATATTTACAACAAGCTCAAATTTTTAATATATATCTAGAAATAATATTTTGAAACTAATTAAAAACTAAATATTTTTATAATGAGGCAATTCAAAATATTGAACAACTCTAAAAATTGCACGATCATATAAAACTAATTTCTAATGAAATACTTCATACAATGATTGGTGTCTCATATAAAACCATCACAAAGAGTATGAGGAAAAGCAAGTTTAAGTTTTATTAACGTTTGAAAATAAAAACAGGATCTTCATTAAGGTAGTTCATGCCTGATACCCTTACTTATTTTCATAGCTTAACAAATACATATAAAATCAAACAGCTTGAAGTGAAGATGATTCCTTCTATTCTGATTGCTTCAGCCATTAATTGCTCTACAATTTGCTCTAATTTCGCCAGCACTTCCCATCAACACATCAATCTTACCCATCTTGACCATAGCAGCAGCAAATTTATGTTTCCATAAGGATGGATTCCTTGCATTTTTTCTCACCTGCTTTGCTGTTGCTCTAGTTGACATTAGAGTTTGATCTGATGTGAATAAACCTCTATTGGCAAGAATGTTGCGGTAATAGTTGACATCTGTGATGGTTGGGCTTGAAGGATCCATCGGTACAACCAGGTTTGGATCGTTGCTGCCCTTTGGGCATTGTTGCTTCAAAGAGGCTGCATATGATGGATCCAGACTTGGGTCTTGATTAGTAGTGGCATTGAAACTATATAGTCTACTGTTGAACGATGTACAATGAGATTCACCAATTGTGTGAGCTCCTGCATTGCATTGGTCTTACACATTAGCCATTTAATAATAAGTAATTATAGTGATGTTCTAGGACCATCCATGTATAGGCGATGATTTCATCATATTTATAATTCATAGGAGAAAAGGCGCCGTATAATAAAAATGGAGCTTGCATAAGAGTCCTATGATATTATATGTCATAAGTTCAATTGAATGACCATCCATAGTCGAGTGGTGAGGGAAGCATATAAGTTTTTGCCATGATTTGATTGTTGCTCTATGAAAATTTGTCTCTATAAGTAGCATTTATAAATATGCGACAATTTATATTTAAGGTTGTGCTAGACATAATTACCTATAGTGACGATCACATTTTATGAGCTTATTACAGTCTTGATTACGTGTGAAAATCCTATATGTGATACTGGAAGGCGAAAAATCAATACTTGTGTAGACCTGCTTTATAAACACCTAGACATAAATTGTCCAACATTCTCATGCTGTTGTGGTAGTATTACATAGACCACCAATATCGAATAGCGTGTCATATGTTGCATAGTTTGTGGGATAATTTATATTGATGCAGGCTGTAACAAAATTTTCCTTGGAATGCATACAATGTTTGCACCTAGGAAGCCTATCAACGTTAGGATAACAATGAGTTTTACCAGAAAGAGTGACCATATCTTCCTGCGTCAAGCCTTTGTTTGCAAAATTTTGAGTCAGTTGGTCGACATTGAAGGTTGGAGGAGGTAGGTTCGCAAATGTCTCCGATGCTAGTGACACTCTACCATCCCTTCTTCCTGCAGGCACATCGTAACCGAATCCACCGGTCTATAGTGCCAAAAATTTTTTGATGAAAATTATTAATCAATTATATCCAATTAACTCAAAAAAAGGAAAATGCGTAGTTTAGTAGGATTTTGTGTTGCTATTACAATTTCCACACCGTCTCTAGCAGCAAATGCTAGAATATCGGCACATGAAACGACCCTTTTGCAAACCGCTTCAATCCTAGTTTTGGCTTTATCAATGACCTCAAAACCTTGGAGACTTGGATTGTTAATGGGAGAATCCTTTTCTGCTGTATTTGTGGGTGTAGAATCAAGCAACACAGAGCCATCACATCCCTGAAAAGCAAAACTAGAAATGATTGACGATGCTTCTTATAAGCTAGCAGGTACATCTATGCGAAAGAGAGGCGGACCATGACCATCTTTTTTTTCCCTTTCTTTTGTTTTATTTGCACGTGTGGCATGAACTGGATGAAATTTGGTACATCCGATGATGCTTGCTTATATGCACGTCTAGTGTTACCGAATAAAAAATAAAAAGAGAAACTTTTAATCTTCTATGTGCTTACTTAATTATTTAAATATATACTTAATCAGTACTTTTAAGAAGAATCATAGGTGTATCTACTAATGGACCCTTACAAATTGTTTTAAAGAAAAAGTCTATTAGAAAATGACCATTCCATTACCATTTCTAGCAATTTAGAAACTAGCCCTTTTCCAAGTGAAACCAAAATTGAAGAAAAACATATCTAAATCACCATTTAATTTTTTTATACTCAGTCCGACTTCAACAGTTCAACTATATGTAGCACTGCATGCCTTTTAAGACTAAGTTTAAAATTAAAAGAAAAAAAAAAAAGAAATTATTTGATCCGCTTTATATCTAAATATTTCCTATTGCTAAATAAATGCAGAGGATCAAAATATCACACACGAACCCCAAATATGAGCAAAGATTAAACATGACCTCGTATTCAAAAAAATAAAATCATATATAATATGTATATGTATGTATATATGTATATTTATAGCAACATCATTCTTTGAACTACTCACTCTAATAAAACAATCATGAAAGTGAATCCTCACGAGGCCAGCTGCGATTCCCTTATCCTTAGTGAAAGCTTTTCTAACTTCATCCTTAACAATGGACTCAGCTAATCTGCACGACTTCTTGTAGAACCCAACTTGAAGTTTAGGTTTAGACACAACACATTGACACGACAAGACCATAAGCAAAACTACACACAAGAGACTGGAAGGCTGTGACATTATCGTACTCTTTTTTTTTTTAAACTTTAGTTTTCTAATACTATACTACCTTTTGTAAAACTTGATGTTATATGCGTGAAACTCGAAGCTATATATAGCAGAAGAAAAACATATCTTAATGCACAAGTCATGCATAAATTCACAGAAAATCCAATTTGCATTTTAAAATTGCAACACGATGAGCAGGCAAAAAGCTGGGCAGGTTGTTACGGGAGTGCAGGTACTATCTAAGCAAATGGATAATACAATATTTGTGAAATTCACAGTGAATTCCATTAAGATTACTAGCAAATATATAATATAATGAAACTGAACACTTTTGTTGACTTTAAACGCGATTCTACTAGGAGTAGTTAGATGATGTCGAACTGGATATTACATGTCTGATTTCGATGGTTCTGTCCGTGGCGGAGCTTTTGGCGTGTGTTCATGTCCTAGTCATAGATCTTTCTAGCCATATTATTTATTGGAACAATTGTCACGTATTAAATAAATGATTTAGCCTACTAAAGTATGCGTCAAAAATTGCGCCTGTGTTGTGTCTTGCAATCCAATGTGCGGTTAATCTTCATGTTCGAAAGAGCCATTGTACCCCCCTTGATTATTTGCCAATGTGAGGTTACTTCTGGATCTTATAGACTCCCAAACACCCATCAAAGCTCAAGGATTTCACGATAATTAGGTAGCATTTGTGTAATTTTTATGGTATTGAATCAGATAAAAAATTTTATTTTATGTTTAGTTTGGAAATTTACTTAGTAACTTAATAAAAATTAGACTGATGGACTGAACAAAATATTTAAATTTTCTTTTATCTGTACAATGGTACCAAAATGAAATTTACTAGATAAAAACAAAAAATATTTTGCATTTTTGAAAATATCCTTTTATGTTATAATATTAAGTTAATGAATATTATTTTTATTAAATATTATAAAAAATCATTTATTTTATAATATAAATAATTAATTTTTTAATATAATTTTTTTGTTCAGTACTGTATAAATCAAACATGATACAATAAGTTTGTACCGTTCAGTCTTCCTTATACTTGTCATGTTTAGTTTTCTTTGTCTAGTCTAATTTCTATAACCAAACACTATCTTAGAGTCTACATACACATTTTCCAATTTTTTTTAACCAACACACATTTTTGAAAACTATATGTAGAGACGAAGTTATATTTGAAAGTTTAAAGAATTATTGACACCTTATCAATAATTTATGAGATTGTTGATAGTGTAATCTCAGTAAGGAGGTTTGGATCTGTATCTAGTTTGGCAAGACTAACTTAAGCTTGCAAGATGAGCCAACGTGATTATTGGGGGATGCTAGAGATGGTTTTAGTGTGCACTTCGATGTTCAAGTTAGTAATAGTGACTTGGAATAGATAATCAATAATGAAGAGCGATAGTAGCCGAATTTCGGATCCTCTTACTTAGAAGAGTAGTGAGTATTTATAGGAGAGGAAGGTGTCAGGTAGTTAGGTACATACAAATCTTAAATTTCTCGAGAAGACTCCTTACACAATTTTCTTGCCCCTTTCATTCGATTCATCGCCTCCTTTGACTTTTAAGCCTATGGGCCATGGGCCGAGTCCATCTTTAAGAAACCTAAGGTGAGAAATTACTAAAAACACTTGTCTCTCTACTCTTATTGTTGACTAGCTAGCAAGAAGAGACGAGTTGTAGTTAGGCTCTAAAAGGTATGGATAAAAACCATTATCTGGACTTGGCTCGAGATGTCTTCATTTAAGGAGGGATGAGCTATTAAACTCTTTGATTCCAAAATTAGTAGGCTATAGAGTCGTTTAAGACTCCTTTCAAATAATCAGGGAATGACTCGAAGTAAGATGCTAAGTTGGGCATTTCTACATAGGATGTCCAACTTTTTGATTGTGCTGAGTTGACAGCTTATATAAAAGGTTAAGCCATTAGAAGCACTCGTAAGATAGTTGAGCTACGTTATGACTTAAGTAAGAATGATGCTTTGGTATTGCAAAGGTGCATATTAGGTCAATAGGTAAGGACCTTACTTTGTTCTCCACTTTAGTGCAAGAAAAAGAAATCGTATTCTGCATGTTTTGGGCAACAATTGCATTTCTATTAACTATCGATCATTCTTTGACATTTTGATTGTTTAGCCTAGGATTTGAGGTTTTTTTGGTTTTACATGTGTTAATATGTGCATTAACTACTAAGAACGCGGGTTCATTGGGGGATTGAGTGCATCCATACATGTGTAGCAGTTATAATGGCGTAGCATCAGAGTGAGTGATCATTATTTGTTGATGCTTTGTCATGAAGCACATATACGATTGATGGGATGGAAGGACTTTCGGCCTTTTTACATTACTTTTTGCATGTTTTTCCTTCTTCAAGGCTTTCCCCCTCTTATAAAAAGGAGATTTTCCATGCTTGACTTATTTTATTCCATTTACTTTGACTCTTTTTTGGAAAGTCCTTTTCCAATAGAAGAACTTTCAAACTTCCAATATCCTTAAGAGATTTAGGTTTTTCATGATTGATAATGTAAATGCTTCCTTCTTCTCTTTTTCCTTTTTACCTTAGGACTTTGAGGGACTTACCCTTCCCAACAGATAGTGATGGAGGTGGTAGTAGCTACTGTTGAGGCGATAGTTGCAACGATAGCAATGTGAGAGGCTATAGGTTTTAAAGGTGATATCCTTTAACATCTACCCTTTTACAAGGTAGTAAAGGCAACCTCCTTAGGCTAACTGACTCTTATAATGGTTATATCCTTTAACCTTTACCTTTTTACAAGGCAATAGGGGTGTTTTCTTCAAGCCAATTGACCTTTACATAAGTTGTATTCTTTAGCCTCACCTTTTTACAAGTTAGTGGAGGCAGCCACTTTAGGCCAATCAACCCTTACAAAGGTCGTATCCTTGAGCCTCTATCTCTTCACAAGGCAATAAAGACAACCTATTTAAGCTAATAGACCCCACAAAGCTCATATCTTTTAGCTTCTACCTTTTCATAAGGTAGCAAAGGTAGCCCCTTTTAGCTAACCGACCCCTAGAAAGGTTATTCCTTTCAACCTCTACCTTCTTATAGCCATACATAGGAGGCCTTCTTAGGCCATCCTATTCACTATCATGGTTGCCTCAACCTTTTCTCAAGCTTAGGGAAGGTGTTCTTTTAGATCTAGTATAGAAGCCTTGTTCCATCAACAAGTTTCCAGTAGAAGAAAGGTCGCGAGACTAGACCCATTCACCGGGCCAAATTGAGTTGGGATTGCCGGCTCACACGTCGGCAAAAGGGTGAACTTGGATCGGCCTTAAGGGGCATTATCTCGAGTTGGTTTAAGTGAATCGGTGGATTAAGGCCAGTTCACTTAGCCCGTGAACTGCTTTTTTTTTTCTATTTTTTTTTTGTTGAAATTGCTCTCTTTTTCTAATCTTTTATGGAATTTTCCTCTTTTCTTTTTCAATATTTTGTAGAATTTTTCTAGTCTACTTTCTATTTGTTTTCTTATTTCATTGCTCGTAAATTGAAAATTTTATTTTAGGAATAATTTTTTTTAGTGATCTCAAAATAATTTGTTTAGTTCTAATGATGTTATATTTCAAAATTGAATAACAATAGTCAATCCAAATTTGCAATTGAAAATGGAGCCCCATTTTTTTTTCTTTTAAAATTGAGTTTGAACTAGCGAGCAACTTGTTGATTTAATTGGTAGTTTGCCTTACCGATTCATAACATGTCTAACTTAGTGAGTTGGCAATCTCAAACTACTCAAGCCTTTAAGGCTCGCTAATTTAGCTACGTTTTAGCTTGCCTAAGTATAGGTGTAGACTGATTTATCAGCTTACTAACTAGTTTCCAAGTCAGTTAACGGTTTAGAACCAGTCTTTGGATAGGTCTACATGAAACAAGTTACCATCTGACCCCTTAAGAGGAGGGATCATGTATCATCTTGTACGGCCTTAATAGACCTCGCCTCATTAATATTTATCAATTTAACCTCCTTCGGCTTGGCCAAAGGAGCATAGGCATTGGAGTACGAGATGGCTATACTTCGCCATTCTTTCGAGGAGCCAACTCAAGTAATACCCTTGAGCCCCTAGAAAGAACTTCTTAATATATTTCAACTGTTCAACCTTAATTTTAAGTGGGAACTCCTGTTACTCAGCACTCTCTTAATACTCCTCTAAGATCTTTAGCTTCTCTCGATGCATATATTCCTCCATCTTGGCCATTTGTCGATATTTCCTTTGAACATACTTCCCTAACTCTTGAATACAAGCGTTGTAGACCCGCTCATCTTCTTGCATTTTTTCCATAAGAGGCCTAAAAACATCTACTTTGATCCATATAAAGGTCTTACCAATTGGAGTAAAAATAACATCTTGATGCCCTGTGCTTCTTTTGCCAAATACCTTCTAGATCATAATAGACATCCTCTTAAGTCTCTCATTGATGGTCTTTAGATCCCTCCATGCTTGCCCATCATGATCTTTAGGTCATTTGACTAATAATGAGCCATTCAAACCTTTACAACAATGCATTTACACTCAACTTTATCACATCTTACCTATCAATGAAGTTAATCATGCTCCTATACTGTGTAGTTCCTCAACCCTTATAGCTAACATACATGCTCTATCTTAGCATGTAGCTTTCGATTATGAACTCCATTGTAATGTATGATGCACATTAGAACTACATAACAAAATCTTCTTAAAGGCAAATAATACAAGATCTTTTTACTTACCATGTACAAACCATAATATAGTGTCTCCAACACTCTACCCACAAATTTCCTTAAGGATTGTCTCCATGTCTTGCTTATCCCTTGGCAATAGCATGCTAAAGAACAAGTAAGCACATATATGTGAATCTCTAAAAGTTGTTTCTGCACAGCACATGTCCTAGTCAAAAGCAAACTTTTCATCCTAATTGGACTTAGAATATGAAGATATTTGCTCCTCTTTACCTTTTCCCTTCCTCTCTTCAACAACAGGGGAAGTTATACCTTAAGTAGCAACTCCTTTTTAGTCGTCAATAATCTCAATGACCTCCACAACCTTAATCTTTTCATTAGACCTAATCTCTTCAATCTGACCCTTACCTGATCCGTACTCTTTCGAACCTATCATAGGACTTAGCTTCTTCAATTGGAGCCACTTTTCTGGTACTCAACTCCTTAGGCTTAAGGACTCTCTTTTGTCCCCTTACCTTCACCAAAGGAGAAGGCTAGGGCATATCTTGAGCTGAATAGCTACCTGACCCATTAAAACTAGCCTAAACACCAGTAGGGCTTACAACCTTAGGTTAACTTGCACTGCCCCTCATCGCTACAAGTCCTCACATCATCTCCTTACTCAGTACTGTTAGAACCATCTTTGCAAAGTAAAAAGCACAAATCAACATTGGAAACCAAAAGACATAATGTACAGGACCAAAGGCCACCTTGACGGCTATATTGCCCATCTCTCTTATTGTAGATCCTTTGCCATGTAATGTTCTAAGATGCATCTACTGAGAAGAAAAACTATAGCCGTGCACGGAGAAATAAGTAGGCCTATCCAAACATCCACAATGATGCTTACACCTAACTCTCCTTGCTACTTTAGCACAAACATTATAGGGTCCTACATTTTATTGCTTGAGCTAGTGCTTTCAAATATTCTATTGACTTAACCACATTCTTAATGAAACATATCAGTTAATCTCGACACCATGCAATAAGCCTTACAATTAGAGCCAATCATTGATGGTGTGCTCTTGGCAAGGAGATTTAGATTTGTGTCTAGTTTTGCAAAACTAGCTTAGCTCTGCAAGATGACAAAGATAAGTTATTGGGGGATGTCAAAGATAAGTCCAATGTGTATGCTTTAACGCTCAAGATAGTAATAGTGACCAATAATGGATAGAGATAGTTTATCCTACTAAAGCCTATCATAAAATTTATTTATCATGAGATTTGTACCAATTTCTTCAGCAGTATTTCTTTCGATATAAATTAGAAGATAGTAGGCAAGAAATTGGAATGTGAAAAAAATTCCAACTACAACTATTAAAAACTAACTTTAAAAGATAAGATAAAGAAAGGAAAAAAAAAAAAAAGAAACAACACAATATAAAAACAAGTTATACAATTAAAGAATAGTTAATAGTGAAAGAACACACAATACATTACATACAATAAAAATTTTTAACCTTGTTAAAGTTTTGCAGATGTGAGCAATGATGGTAACCGTAACATTCACATGAATATAATATGATGGTGAAAATGTGTATTTTGATATGAGAAAACTTATATTTGATCATGCCTCTTGGTTTTGGAAGATACTTTTGTATATGTAGCAGTATTCAGGATTGATTATTTCCTTCAATAAAGAAAAAGAAAAGAGTAGATCAATGAAGATAATTTTTTTCATGAACAAATTAGATAACGATTAATATATTTAAAATTAGTTATAGATTTGATAAGTTTTAATTTCAAGTCAGATTTAAATAGATTCAAATATGAAAAGGCTTTTGATACTCAAGAGTTATTAATAACTACTATCCCCCCTACCTCCTTTTTTATTGTTTAAAATATATGCGAAATAAATTTTTACAACAACCATGGATAGAAATTAGATATAGTACTTTGGAACTTTTTTTATTTCATAATTTAATATCTTTGTTTTTTTTTTCCTATTTCTTGTTTTTTTTTTTAAATTGCTTTTTACTCAATTTAGCATTTCGAATTGAGAATTTTCTTTATAATTTTTGTATCTTTTAGACTAATATTTTTTTTTAAAATGTTATCTAATGAGATGGTAAGTTTTTAGAAAATGTCAAAAGAAATCAATAGTTGGCTTAGGATAGGATTTGCAAGATACACTAATTAACAGCAATTAATCTAAATTGGGGTGGGATTTGTAAGATATAGTAATTAATAGCAATTAATATAAATTGTTCAATACATGACAGTGGTTTTGCAAGACAAAGAAATCTTTTTTAAATTTCCAATACTATCAATACAAGTAAACATGTTTTAGGTCTTTATTTCTATTTTTCTTTTTAAATATCATAGTGATCTTAAGGGATGCGGAAGGATTATATCCATAGTTAAATAGGGATATGAAAAGACTACATTACTATTTAAAAGATGATTCTAGTTTAGTTAGTCGTGTCAAATTAACTTACTTGAGTTTATATTATATAAGGCAATAATATTAAATATGGTAGTTTTTAAAGACTACACCCCTTTTTACTGGAAAAGACAAACGCAGATGGGGCATGTGAATGAATATAACAAATATAGCCTACAAAAATTATTTGTTTATAAAGAAAATATTTTTTTTGGGGGGGGTGGGAGGGGAGGGCTGGGGGGCAATAAGGGTGGGGAATGGTGCAGAGCATCGCCCATTTGGCCCCCCTCTAGCTTGTATTAATGAAGTTATACAACTTAGCATAGGTATAATTTTTTTAATATGACCCCCCTCTAGAAAAAGTTGTCAATATATATAGGTTAAGTTTTAATTTAGGATTGTAAACGAGTCAAGTCGAAATGATACAATACTAAACGAGAGCTTGAGCTTGACTCGAAATTTTAAAACGTAAGTTCAGCTAAACTTAGAATTTTGAATTCAAACTCAATTTGAATAACTCTCAATAAACTCAAACTCGACTTGATTAAGCTTGTTTGAGATCAATTCATTTAAAAAGTAAATTTTTTATTTAATTATAATAATATTAACATTAAAGCAGTATTAATATTTGACTCGAGCATGATTAAGCTTACGAGCTAATCCAATTGAATACTATGGGGTTCAAACTCGACTTGATTAACTATTCAAATAGTTCAAGCTCGACTAGATTATTCTCGAGTTAAACTCGAGTAAATGTCGAATGGAGATCGAGTAACTTATGAGTAGTTTGACTCATAAGCACTCCAATCCTAATCTTATCCTTAGTATTGCAACCCTAATTCTAAATCCATCGAGAGCCATTAGCAAGGAAGGGGAGGAGCATGCATTCGGTATTTCTATGAATAACTACACAATCATGAAGTGAAATTCAAACAATATTTTGTCTAAGGAGAAACTCTCGAATGGGAGGAGGAGTTTTCGTATTCCTCCCCTTTCCTTTTAGAAGTACTATAAATGGGATGGCGGTACTTGCCTCAAGTACAATTCATAAACCAACACGGTATCCCATCATCTCACATCGTCGTTTACTTTTAAAAAGCTGAATACTGCATGGGGTTCAACGATTAGCTTAGTTTGACAGGGCATAAAATTCTATTATAAAAATCCTTAGTGCGTGACAGAAAAGAGAAATTAATAAATAGAAGGATAGAAAGAATCTTTGAATTCATAGGCACCCAATCAAGTTGTGCTTTTTTGCTCTTTAAGTTTGACTTGGTCTCCATGCATGTAATAAAATATTTTCTTTTCCTATTTACAGTAGTTTAGTTATAGAAACTTTGACGTGGCAATAATAATGTAGTTGATCTCGATATGCGGTGTCATCCACGACCACATACAAAGGATAGATTACCATGAAACAAAACCTTGATTTTACACATGGACATAGCCGTAGCATAAGGAATGTTGTCTCTATCGGATTGGGCTATGATGATCCGTAAGATTTGAGATTAGGGTTTGAGGGGTGGAACCGAATCAACCATAAAATTTTTGAAGATATTTTAACATCGTAACTATCATGAGTCCATCGGCAGCAAAATAGTTATTAATATTGAAAATTGTTACCTACAGAACTAGTCGAAAAATAGTTCTTCTACACCGAAAATGGCCCTAAATTTAAGCCAAGTTTTTGTTTTCAACTATATATGCTTTATTGTATTATTTAATAAAAATTATACTTATTATGTAGTTTGTCCTGGTATACAAGAGCAATCCCCACTTTGTATTACTTGAGAGGACACACGTTCGGTTTAGATAATTCTTCAAAGAAACTAAATTTTGGTTTTAGAAAAATTCTAAACTAAAACCAATTCAAAGCAAACAATAAGTTTTAGCTTAGCTTGATTTGATGTTGATTTGAACAAAATAGCAAGTGAATTTATAGATAAATTTGATGTATAAAGATGATATGTTAATAATATTGCTGTAATATAGCCTCATTTAGCTTATTCCATGTAATAGGATCCAATTTATAATTGTGTAGGAGAAATCATAATCATGTGTAAAGGAAATCTCATGGCTTTTAATTTGGTATAATTAGCAGTAGAAAATAGGTGTAAGTGGATAAAGTTTTTGGACTCTGAAACTTGCTCTACTTTACATGGTTAAATAGGTTCTAGAAGAATATTAAAGGTTATAAGGAGAAGAATGAAGCTAACATTTTCTTATATCTATCTATTTTGAAACTTATACTTAGGGTTTATTGGTTTACATGTTATCTTTACAACCTATAGTTAAAATACCTTAAAACCTATATCCACTTCATAATTTTTTTTAACTAATAATATTAAACATGATAAATATTATATTTAAACTTTAAGATATAACCCAAGCTGATTACCATTTTAAAAAGGAAAAAAAAAAAAAACTAGAACACGTCCTAGTTCCTTTCCAACGTTTGTCGCTGCTCAGATCGTCCTAAATACTTACACTGTCATTAACCTATTCTCCCCATTCTCACTTCCTATTAGCTACCACATAACTCTGTCTGTAAGGTAATCTCCGCCATCGCGAGTCTCAATTTTTGGGCACAAACTACTTTACTAATTAGTAAATAACGTCTTTATATAGGCAAGCTTTACGAATCAAAACCTTTCAAATCCATTTTGCTACTTTGTAATAATGTTATGTATTGTTATTGTGCTAATTTATTGCTCCTTATTGCGATGCAAATTTTCAATTCTCTATTTATGTTTCTGTGTTGCTAATATTTTCTTTTATTAGTGATTCCTTCAATTCTATTTGTGATTAACACCTCATATAGCATTTGTCATTATTGCAAAGACAGTTGTGGATGTTGATTAAGCTGAAATAGTTCAAAGCTTAATTTATTTTGTTGTATGATGTTTTCCTTCAAATGTTTAATTTGTAAAAATACCATAATGGATTTCATATAATTATTCCTTTTTTAAAATAAGTGGATCCAGACCTCATGATAAATTTTTCATTTTGTGATAGATATGTGACTAAATTGTTGGATATTACAAGATTAATGAATCTACTTTACCAAAAAAAAAAAAAAAGATTGATTAATCTTCTAGTTACAATTTATAAAAACATAGAAAGCTTAACAAGTTGTTGGAACTAAAAAGATTTAAATAATAATACAAGTTCCAAAAGATACTTTGTACCTTGAAAGTTTTATAACTTATAGGTTTTGGAATGTTTCTTATATGTCAAAAGATAGATTCTAGTTTCAAAATTTGAAAATTAGTACCTTAAAAATAGGATATAAGTCGGGTCTCATATTATACTTACTCTATATCCCTTCATCATTTGTAGAAAGGAATCATATTTAAAGGAGTTAGAACTAATGAGCTCACATTTTCTAATAACTATGACAACTACATGACTAAGCTCTTACAAAAACTAGTAGTTATTTAGTTTCCACAAGATCCTACCCTAAGGAGAATATAGAACAAAGCCTATACGTATTTCATGAGGAGTTTTATATTGTAATCATTCAAAAGTGATTGTTAAGAGTAATTATATATTGCAGTTGTACAATCAGTTTTGAGTTACAATAAATCACTCTAAATTACAGTAAATATGGCCTACTAATAGTAAAAATGAATTGTTAATAGTAAAAATAAAACTATTGATAGTTTATTAATGGAAGCTTTCAATGACTTCTTTTATTATTAATGAGTCTTATTCACTACAATTTAGGGTAATTGAGTGATTGCACCATATAATTTCCTACATTTCATACATTAATTTTATATATTATAACATACTAATTAAGCGGACATTAATAATGTCATATATTCATCTTACCTATGTGATTGTATTTTGTTGTATGATTTTGTATGTAGTGTATACTTAATTACATCTTTATAAGGTATGTAATATATGGTATGTCTTATAGGGGTGAGTGGATAACCTTGTTGTACTTTATCTTTATAATACCTTGCTTAAATGGGTAGATTATGGGTAAATATTAACAATTATAGGGTAAATTATGAGCATAATTTTTTAAAACTTACCCTCACTAGGTAAAATACTGATATAATGTCTCAATACCTAACGTACACGTCATATTGTAAGTTGGTTGTTTGCATTGTTTGTTCTCCTAACCATTCTTCTACGTGCATTTGATGAAATGGGGAAAAGGTAAGGTCACTTGTAACACCCTAAGTAAAAAACAGTAAATAGTCAAGCCAATAAATACTAATGACTTAATTTCAATCACTTGGCCCTAAAGTTTCAAGCTTATATTGATAAGATATTCACAATTATGGTCTTATAAACTAGTACTATAATCTCCTACAATCTATGTAGAATACTTAATCATGGGGTCTCATAATGTCCCTTCCTTTAACACGCGACGTTCTCATTGCGAGACCTTACAATTAGGCCTAAATTCCCTTCCCCTCCCTTCCCCCTTCTTTTCAATTTATGATTTAGGCCTTATCTTGAAAACATGCAAGGAGTTACACCCTAGTAATACTCCCTACCTTCCTCGAACATTTTCTTTAAACTGGAGCAAAACTCAAATCATCTATCTATTGGTAAGGGTTTCGCTCTGATACCATTTGTAATGCCCTAAGTCAAAAGCAGTGAATAGTCAAACCAATAAATATCAATGGACCCATTTCAACCACTTAGCCCAAAAGTTTTAAGCTTGTGTTAATAAGGTATTTATAACCATAATTTTATAAATTCGTATTACAACTTTCTATAATCTATGTGAGACACTTAATCATGAGATCTCACATCACTAGTCTAAAATCTCTAATTTCAATAAAATAATCCAATCTCTCCAGAATACATCAATGCATGAAATAATCCGACTTGACCCTTACATATATTAGCATATAAACATTCTACATAGATATATTCATCACTTTTAAGGTTACGACCTAGCCCATTTTCACCCAAAATCCACATCTTACTGCCTAAAGATCAATTTCTTAGATTCCTTAGGAATTAAAATCTAAACTCTAATAATACTAACTAGACTCTCATACTACAAAACTAAAGGACATAAATAATCATCATGTTCCTACATATGGTATATGAGGCTTAAAACTACTACCATAATTTATAGAAAAATGTATAAAAATTCCTTCTAAACTCTCATAGAATACATTGACTTGAGCAACCCCTTTTTGTTTACAACAATTGCTACAATTTATAAAAGTATAGAAAATCTAAATATTGTATTAATTTACCTAGATCTAACTTGTAACAAACCTACTCAATAAGCTATAACCTTTAAAATTTGGTGCTTGGACAAATAGACATTATGCCATCTTTGAAAAAAGGATAAAGCTAAACTAAAATTTCCAATCTTATATGCTTTATAAACTCAAAAACACTTTATATTCAAGAAGATTTCAAGTGATTCATACAAATCTAAGTCTATTGCAAAGATAAACAACAACAACTTCAATTGCAAGAACTCATAGGATTAATCATGCCTAGAGCTCTTACTATATGCTTCACTTATGATGTAATCTCACATTTTGTTTGTTCAAGAACACACCAACACTTGCTACTTAAGATCTCACATAGTATAAACCTATCATGCTTAAATTACCAAACTATCGATAATCTTTTTCTTACTTGCAAAGTGCATGAGTTCGAAAGCTACAAAGTGCTAACATACCTATATTAAGTTTACAACCTATAGGAAACAGAATTTTATGTACAAGTCTACCATTCATACTTAGACATATAATGCATCACATGGATGCCATATGTTTACAACATGAGCATAATGTTATATTTTCTAGAAGCTAGCTAGATACTCTCTAAAGTCATAGGTCTTATCTTAAAGTTTCCATCTTTGCTATCTGTACTTAATGTTAGTAAACACTAACCTCTTAGTTTACTATAGAACAAAGTGAGTATAGAAGGACAAAAGAATTACAAATATTGCTAACATATCTTATTCACAAAGATTATATCTAAGCACAAATGATGAAATGTAAGTAGAGTGCAAATACATATATTATACTTTAATACCACTTATCTAGCTATCTAGTTGAAAAAAAATCTATCCAAAACTTTCATATAACATAGAATGTCTTTATATCATTTCACTCTAACTTTAGTCTAAATTACTTGGCTAATCTTTAGCCTCAACAATTGCTTTCTTAAGCTAACTCTAACTTTACAACTTAGGAGTTAGTGCTTATTACTTTCCTTACCTTTCATCAATTACAAACAACATATTCAGGGACCAATTTCAATAGATCACTCATTACCAGGCCAATTCAAAGCTTGTACCACAAACTTATTGGCTTAATAGACTATAAACTTACATAATCGATTCATAGATTATACTATAAACTCATCAAGTTAACTCAAAGATCACACCATAAACTCACCAAATAGACTCACAGATCTAACCATAAACTCATTAGGTTGTGAATAGAACTTAAACATTTATGAACCTCTTAGTTAGCACTTCAAACTTAACACTATAAATGAAGTTGTTATGTTAAAACTTATGTTGAAGTAAGTGTTATGCATAGTGCTATTGCAAATACTTAACATGAAGGCACCTGTGTAATTATGCAATACATTCATAATATCAATTTACATATTTATTGCACAAAAAAGTAACCTTAACCTCCAATCAGTCGTCTAGCTCAACACTAACAAATAAACTATGTATTTTCAATTTCGCCATTAGGATAGCATGGCAATCTCATTAATAGATTTCAAATACTAATCAAAATACTTTTGGGCTAGCGTGTTGTTTATGTTTTTGGCCATAATGTAATACATCAAACATGTTAGAAGCATATAAACTTGAACCAAAGCTCATTCCATTGTTATGATGTAACTGTCTTCACCTATTACATTTATATATACCTCTTGTCATTATTGATTTTAATCTCAAATATAGCTATACATAAATACTGTATGACATTAGCAATTTATATTGACAAATTTTAATGGCCATGACTTCTTCATTCCTTGTCCAATTTTAATGAAATTTATGATAGACACTTCAATCCATAGGTATTTATAATTAATCATTTAACTTCCTGTTAGAACCCTTTATAATAGTACAATATTAAATATCAGTCAATTCAATTGCAACTTCCTTAGCCCATAACAAGCTCATAGATATAAACTTCACATATAGAGATCATCTTCATCAAACCCACCTTGTATAGCTTATTTTTATGTTTAGGTTCACTTATTGTAGAAAGGTTCCAAAAACAGAGCTATAATATATTATTTTGAGCTACTATAATACTTTTAGCTCTATATGAATTCAAGCATGGTCAATAAGGATAGGTTTGCTTCATCCTAATATAATGGAAGGGAGGCACTTAGTTGGAATGGGTGTTTATTTGAGTTTTTCTTCGAACTTTTAGACCATAGGAGCCAAGGAAGTGTGATGTTTTGTTATTTAAGATAGGAATTAATATCTTAAACAGGTGAGAGTGATCTTGAGAGCTAAATGATTGAGAGGCAACATAAAGTGAACATGGTTATTGTCATTTGATGCATAAGTGGAGCTACTGCTGGTGCTATTCTTAGCTCAATTTTTGATGTTTTAATACTTCTATAACCTTATCTTAAGATGAAAAAGTAGTTATTAAGATGGTAAATGAATGGAAGAGGTACTGGTCGTTGACAGTGCAAGGCAAGGGTGAAGAAAAATATGACAACTGCCACTTCAACTACAGTTCATTATCAACCCAGGTTTCCTAACTTTAAGAGTATCTTTAGGAGACAAAGGTCATGATTTTGAGTCTCTAACTTGCTTTATATAAAACTATAATATGTTAGGGATATTTGGAATTCGATTCCACTCATTTTCATGGTCATATGAGAAAATGGTGGCCAAGACAAAATCAATTAAGGGAAATAAAAGTGATCAGGATTTCTAATCAAAGTACATCATCTTTAGTGAATATATCAAAGCCTTTTAGATTGAATTTCTAGACCAAATTTTTATGGATTAAACTTAAGAATGTTATTTGAAAATTGAGAGGTAGAATCATGTCAATCCAAGGCCTCTAGTAATCATAATGTTTTTTTACAAATTTGGTCAACTGAGATAAAATATCATAAACTAACTCCATCGCTACTTAGGTGTCTAAGCATTGTTCTAGTTGTACCCCTTCTTTTTTTTAATTCAAGTGGTCCTTGTAAATTCCAATTACAAGAAAGTCATACAATTTCCTAGCTTAATTGTATAAAAATCAATTTCTTAATTCAATTGCTACTCAATTTACTAGTTAACTTCGTTTTCGATGAATTTCAACTTTTAGTTTGAAAAAGTCAAATTGAGTAAGTTGTTAAATGTTTGTTAAGTAGGATTATAATCTCAAGACATCCAACATCACAAATTAAGCCCCCAAACACCATAACTTGTTGATCTTCTCCCATCATTTACGTTTAACCCTATGATCATACACTAAAGTCCAATATACCTTAATCAAATCATCTAGATACAACTTGACTAGCTATGTACCAAGTCCAAGACTCATAAAAAATAAATACTCACCAGTAGGTCTTTATTTCCTCAATGAAACATCATTGAACCACCCCTTATCCTTCTTTGTTCCTATTTCTTTAATTCTTTTAATTTTCCATAGAATTCTTCCTCTAAGCTTACTGTTAGCTTTCCATTTGAGATTGCATGATGCTTAACTCTCGAGAGTATGAGTATTTGAGGTAGATCGATGATGTTTCTAAGGAGGGTGAGAGGGTTAGTCCCTTAGTAATATAAACTTAAATATTACTTGGTTTTATTTTTATTTCATATTTCCTACATTATATGACATTGCTACTTGCTATTCTTACATAAATCTCCTTAGCTACTTCCAAATTGTGGTACAAATTAATTAATAGCCTTGTTCATTGATTAAATTAAATGTATTAATAATTTCGAGATATTTTGTGCTTTGCTTGATTGAAAAGTATTGTAGATGTATACCAATATAATTTTTATAATGTGTACCCATAACTATATTATCCTTTAAAGACACATTTTCAATTATTACTATTGTTTATTATAAGGTACTTCATTCACTTCTAGTGTCTCGTTATCCATATTGGAACTCAATATTGAAGTTCTAACATCTATATCAAACCGAAATGCTACTTATGTTCATAATACAATTAATTAGCCTACATTCTATGTTTTACAAAACAACTTAACAAAATCACTTCAATTAACTTGTGTGACCACATTATAAAGTTTGGCCTTATGTAAAAAACATCGATACTCCTTAAATTTAGTTGCTTAGAATCTATAATTATAACATAACTAAATCTACAAATTCTCTACAACCTTTGCATGCACTAATGTCAATTCCATTATATGCTAGAGTTCATATCTAGACTTTTCATAATAGTCAACATTCTAAAAGAAATTCACTTAAAACATATCTTTATATACATTAGCAATGAAGCCAAGTATGGAGATACTATGTGAATGTATGTACATATTAGTCACTTACCTAAATAAATACTACTAATGCATTAACCACATCAAACAATAAGCACCAATCCATTTCATCATCTTAAGCAAAACAATAATAAAAAAGAAACTTATAATAATAATTGAGAACCATTGAACAAAAAATGAAAACTAATAACCAAGACCGAGTCCAATACTGTTGCCAATTCCAAAACTAGTATACAATACTAAGACTATAAACAGATTGGAACCATATGTTCCAAGAGTTGATAACAAAGACCATGTGAATCCAAAAATTCTTATATGAATATGAATCTACAAGCTTTAAGACTAATATGAATCTCAAGATTCCAAGACTAAATAAACTTGTAGATTCTAAAACCAAAATGAATTTGAAGATTTCAAAACCTATATGAAGACATAAATTTTAAGATTGATTTGAGTCCATAGATTCTAAGACCAATGGTTCCAAGATCCAATAACTAATGCTAATACTAAAGATGAATCATTTCATACCAATATCATTGCAATAATGTCCCAAATTACTAGTAGCAATTGATGACAACTTCTTTATGGAAGACTCGACTGATATAATATTATCTCCCTACATCGATTACTTGCCTCTTTGTAGGTTGCAGTTCAATGCCTAATTCTACTAAAACTCTCTCTTAAATATTCTTAAATCTAGTAATTAAACATTTTTTACATAAATAATCAACAATCATTATTTCGCAACTAAATAATCAATAAATACCATAAGTTCAACAATATCTTTCACATCCATTCTCATACTACATACACATTTATCCTTAGTATTACTTCAATATATTTTGATTCTTTTAGACCAAAGAAATTTAGTTATTTTAAATTCATTGTATTAATTCCACTTCCCACTATCAACAAAAATCAGTAGCACATGTACCTAGATACAACTCACATTTTCAAAATTAGTCTAAAATTTAATAGAAGCATAGTAACTATGCTAACATAATCAATTGATATCTTATTCTCATTAAATGATTATATTTGTTAATTTTAGATCCTTAAAGCAACTCGATCTTATTAGCTGTGGATCAATTAGGTTAGCCAACTCCCTTAGGCTAGAAACCTAGTCAACGAACTTTAAATCTAGGCTAACTTAGTTGCTATACACCATAGTTAATCTATATTCAATTATGTCAATCAAATATCATCATTAACCTCACTTAGTTGACCTATGTTCAACTAAGTCAATTGAATTTCCCTTGTAGTTACCTTAGTTGTAAATTGGTTAACTAGATGGTGTATTTTTTTTGAAACAAGGAGCTTGGTAACGTGACATAACAACCTCTTTTTTAATGAAATTTCATAAACCTAAAATAAAACTAAACTAAATGATTAAAAAAAAATAGTGAAATTTTGATGAAGTGAACTATTGTATTCCAAAGAAAAGGGAGAAGAATTGAACCAACCAATATCCATATTTTTTTTTTTACTTACTGTATTCAAAATGCATTTAAATAGTTTTTTTATGGAACATATTTAATAGACTAGACTCATGCTTCAAGATGTTTTATGCCATAAATAAACTTGAATACTCAAAAAATAGATTGGATGAGCAAATTCATGTCTCTTACAATCGATACGATTCTCGATTCTTGGAGTAGAAGCAATTTGCTTAATATATTTGTTGGGCAAATTTGCATCCTTTTTTATTTTTTGACGTAGAAATTCAAGCTAGGGAATCCAAGCTAGAGTTTGGAACTCCAAAACCCTTTCTTATCAACTCTTAGTTAATTGAATTCATCATTAACTACAATAGTCAAATTCCTAATTTATACTTTTAACAATTATTATTAAAACTTTATAGTCCATCTTAAATTTCAAATTTAGTGAATGTGAAAACGGTGAACAAAAAGGTTTATGCATCTGCTTGATATTATATTTAGCAAGAAAGAAATGTAAAGGGATTGGTGCTGCATGAGAATGCAACAAGGTTTACCTACTTTTTCGTATTAAGTCGTTGACCTCTTTTCTCTTGTTCAATTCTGCAAGATTTTTGAAGTATTATAAAAGAGGACTTCCTTAAGCTCGTTATATACTTTGTCCACCCTTCATACGTGTTAACTTTTGTAGGGTCAATAACAATTGATTTAATAAAAATATAATATTAGATATTTTAAATTAAATAATATAATAATTAATAGTTTGAGAAATTAAAATAAAAAAAAACAAAAACAAAAAGCTTGAATAGTTATTTTTATGCTAAAAGGGCATTTAGCTGGCCATCTTAAAGGTAGAGGGTAGAGGGTAGATGGAAAGTTCAAGAAATGAAAAGGGGAGTGGCGACCCACCATAATCAAATATCCTTCACCATCACCCTAAGGCCAAGGTATAGCGATATAAGTACCCTAAGGCTTGAAAATACTTTTCCATGCTCGTTTCTTTTTCTTTTTTTGGTTATTCTATTGTATTATTTATTTAGATATATTTAACAATATAATTTTATTTAAGTTAATTATTATAAATGATTTATAAGTTGATACATATCAATGGTAGATAAAATTTTAATGGGTACAACTAAAGCCTTCTTATGTGTAACTTGAAAAAAATATAAAGGACTCACATAAAATAGTATGTCAATGTTGAGAATTAAAAATATATATTTTTTCACTTTTAAAATGTATTATTTTATAATATTTATATTTGCTAGGAAAAATTGGACTTAGTATAACAAGCATAGATTGCTTCAAACTCAACCATTGTATTAGGGGTACAGCAGCGAGCTTGTTCATCACAAGTGTTCGTCTTTAAACCGTTTGCAGTGAGCCACTCCCTGTATTGGTTGTGTTAAACATGTATCAAATATCTATTGTGAAGGGCTAGTTATTTACTTACTAGTTTATATTTTATGATTTTTTTAGTTTAACTTTAGAAAATCAATTTCAATTAAAATACATGTTTTTTAAAAGCTTGATGTTTCAATATATTTCAACAAAGTATTTTTGAATGTTAAGTAGAAAATAAATAAATCTATCAATATGTGAAATTTAAGATAATAGTAAAAAATTATAAATGCTATGAACAAATAAAATTAAGCTCTAATCAATATTTTGTACAGTAATTAGTATTTCATATAAAATCAGATGAGTAATATCGAATTTTATTAATAATTGAAAAAAGGTATTCCATTGACAAGATGGCTAGTGCCTCACACCCCTTCTTATTTTATGAAAACACAGACAAAATCAAATAGCTTGGTGAAGACTTGTATTTCCATTACTTTAGCCATTAATTACTCTACAACTTGCTCTGATTTCACCAGCACTTCCAGTCAACACATCAAGCTTACCCATCTTGACCATAGCAGCAGCAAATTTGTTCTTCCATAGAATTTGTGATGCGTCTTACAAGCAACAAAGCACATCTATGCGTGAAATTATTGTTTAAAAGTTATCTTTATGAAAGTGAATACTAGAAAATACCAAGGTTGTCATGCTAGGATTGCACTAGACTAATTGGTTCAATATGGATAACCCGGATTTAGATCAAACCATTTAGTAATGTGTCAAGAAGACTAATGTGTAAAAAACCATTGGGTTCATGAGATCCCTCATTTTTTAACATGCGACTCAAATATTTGATTTGTAGACAATGACTTATGGTAGAATTTTCCTAAAATAACTATAATGCAATTGTATGAAAAGTGCTTTTGTTTTATCTTCCGTTTAGTACCAAGTATCCTTGAATGATCCATGCAAAACTAAATACTCTATAACTTTGTGGTTAGCCTATAAAACTAAAAGTAAAAGTGCATCTGCATATGAAACGCATTAGTATAGAACACAATGATAATTAAAAAAACAGAGAGAGAGAGAGAGAGAGAAATAAGATGAACTTTATTTAGTTATTTTATACTCAAAGTATGGACTAATATTATATCGAACTCTATACGTCGTTATTTTTATCCGCTTTATATTCAAACATTTTCTACTGCTCGTTGAATGCATAGAAACCCTAATAAGAGCGTGACCAACCACACATGACCACAAAAACATTCTTTTGAACCACTCACCCTAACAAAACAATCATGAAAGTGCATCCTCACAAGGCCAGCAGCAATTCCCTTATCCTTAATGAAAGCTTTTCTAATTTCATCCTTAACAAGGAACTCAGCCAACCGGCACGACTTCTTATAGAACCCAACTTGAAGTTGAGACGTAACACATTGACACAACAAGACCATAAGCAAAACAACACACGAGAGACTCGACGGCTTTGACATTATCCTACTCTTTTTACTTGTGTTCTTTAAATGCTATACTATTTTGTAAACTTGATGTAGCAGAAGGAAGACATATCTTAGTGCACAAGTCATGCATAAATTACAGAAGTTGTATTTTAAAAATTGCAATATGATGAGTAGGCAAATTGCTGGACAGGTTGTTACGCGATCGGGAAATGCTATGGAACGTGTTTGGATGAATATGGTCATTGAGAGACTGACAAAAAAGAAGAGAGTAGTGGGTTCAGGTACTATATAGCAAGTGGATGATACAACAATATTATCTTAATCAACGCGATTCAATTAGGAGTTGTTAGAGGATACTGTTGAATTTGATATATTATATATGTCTGATTATCATGTTTTGTCTCCCCGTTGCGTAACTTTCAGCGTGTGTTCCTGTCCGAGTCAAATATCTTTGTAGTTCTTTTTCTAATGGAATAATTATAACATATTAAATAAATGATTATCTATTTCCATGATTTTAACTTCTAAAATGTATGGAAAGTCTCGCCCATTGTGTTTCTTGAAATCCGACGTGCGGTTAATCATCTTAATGTTGAAATTATGAGAGCAATTTTCGCGTCGGATGAATAGAGTATAAGTACTACTTAATTATAGGTTTTGAAAAAAAAAAAATCTAATATTTTTATATATTTAAATTTTATTGATAATTATGTAATACTAATCTAATTAAGTAGTATGTCATTATTATTGAAACTTTTCTCATTAATCATTTACTTTGTAGTTTCTTACTTTAAAATAGTGTTTTACTTCTATCAAATATTATTGCTGATATACCATTACACCGTATAAAATTTAAAGAGTGATTCTATTCAAAGATAAATAGGTCTTATTCGTGGGTGTATGAGATTTAACCGTGTATAGTGGTTGCCCTAAATGAGGAAGAGGAAGGTACATTTTGTAGCTCACGGGATCCAATGCACTCAATATCCCACTCAGCTTTTAGATTCCCCCTTGAGTACATATAGTTCTTCTTTTTATTCCCTACACGTATTATCTTCTATCACAATTAAGTGAATGGGTGGTTTGATATCTTATATGTCTCAAAACATTATAATACTGTATATTAGTATTAAGTAAACAAAAAAAAAAAAGGAACTTATTAATTTGGAGAAGTGGAATGAGAGTTGCAACAAATAAGGTATAAAGAAGGGAAATGGACCAATAATAAGAATAGGATAGTCAGGTTGGACGAACTAATTATGAGTGGAGTAGTTTTCTCTCTATATAGTACTTTAATTACTACATGCTTATAATTAGGTTGGAGAAACAAAGCATAGCTCTTAAAATGTCTCATTTATTCTTAGTTTCTTTGTTTCATCACTTCAACGAACTCCTCTTTACTTTCTGAAATAGTACAAATAGGAAATGGAAAGTTATATATTCAGAATGACTATTACTAGAAATATGTTAAAAAATTCTATTTCAATATTTATTTTTTGTAAATTTTTCTTTCAAGGAATACTTGTTTTAGTATTTACATTACCTTATTAGTTGTAATATCAAGTCGGGATCGAAATATAACTTAGAATACTGGTTCATCCTTATTTGGTCATTTTAGAAAGTAACAAAAACTTATTTAATTGTAGTATTAATAAGGGTAAAATGGTCACACTATTTGAATTTTTAAATAATAAAAGATTCTACCTCTTTCTTGAGTAACAACTATTCCAATATTGTGAATAAAAAAGTCCCTAAGAATGGAAAAGTTCCTATCATTTTTCACATAAATAACATAATAGAAAGCCAAGATGAAATGGTTATTTTATTTTCTCTTTATTACCTCCTAGTAAAAGGGCATAAGAAGAATAGGACTATTTCATTGGATGAATTAATTTGAAGTAGAGTAGTTTTCTCTCCCAAGAGCATGTTGAGATAACATGTTAGTTTGAAAATGCATTTTATGCTTTTAATGATGGTTTGTTTTGAATATTTATGAATCTAAGAAATAAACAACGGAAAATAGCTTTCTGCAGTTTATGAATTTATAATTATAGTACATATTACATAATATATTTTGCATACTCCAAGTATTATATGCTATAGGATGTATGATTATACACATGGAACATGTTTTATTACATTATACACATCTTGCAAGTTTATGTATGTACAGCATTATTATAAATAGATATTTATTATAAGTTACATCTAATAAAGTAATTGATATACATATATATATATATATATATATGTGAAATGTTATGTATTCTAGATAGATATCTATTATGTAATCGATGAATAATATACTGCACATGGTACATATTATACATGATTATTTACTTTATTCTATATAATCACTCGCATATGACTTAATTGTTATATTGTAATTTTCTGATATATACATACATACATATATATATATATAAATTAAGTTATTATACAGATTATTCTATACTATACATTACATATATTATATGTAACTTGAATAAACTGTAAGACACAGTAAACTGATGTAATTACAGGGATATGGAACTTTATTGAGCCTATTTAAGTAACTCCACTTTGGAAAAGCTGATGAAATCCTTTATACGGAAAGAACTGGAGATGATACAAATAAACGCTACTTGTAANTTCCATATCCCTGTAATATTAAGTTATTATACAGATTATTCTATACTATACATTACATATATTATATGTAACTTGAATAAACTGTAAGACACAGTAAACTGATGTAATTACAGGGATATGGAACTTTATTGAGCCTATTTAAGTAACTCCACTTTGGAAAAGCTGATGAAATCCTTTATACGGAAAGAACTGGAGATGATACAAATAAACGCTACTTGTAATTATTCCCTTCATTAGACCTTCAATTTCTGCTCCATGTACAACTCACGGATCGAATCTAACTTTTTTCACGTAATTTAGGGGACGTGATGTTTTTAGAAAATCTCTATATTTGGTTTTGTAATTAATTGCGATGTCAATTTTAATCTTATTAAAAGTAGGATATAATAATGATCCTATGCATGAAGCTCGCTATGGTTACGTGATCAATTAAAATGCAGCTGGGTTTTATACGTCTCAATATATAAGATAATAATTAACGTGATTGAACAATCCAATGTAGGCTAAAGAGTTTAGGAAATTGCTATATGAGCCGAATTCGAGCTACAAAAACCGGTCGAATGTATCATTGTGTACGTTCGAAATAAACTCTCGGCCTAACTATCAGTACTAAAGTGATTGTAATAGATATTGTCATTAGGAAAGGTTGTTAGTTAATGTAAATAGGCTGGCGATAAGTGCCGTAACAAGTACAATTCATAAGATACCAACATGGTGCTCTCTCATCTGACATCCTCGTTTACTTTGGAAAAGGCTGAACAATTCATAGGGTCCAATTATTAGCTTAAGTTGTTGGGGCATGTGACTTTCTATTATAAAAGTCCTTTTTGTGCTCGACAGAGAAGAGAAATAAATAAAACAATTAAAGTAATGTCGATCTCATCGAAAGTCGGTGCATTAAGAATGTTATGAAGTCGTAGGCACGCAATGAAGTTGTCCTCTTTGATCTCTTCAAGTTCGATTTGGTCTCCATGCAATTTTTTCTATTTATAGGAATAATAGAATGTTTTACCTAAACAATAAGGAAATAGCTCGATGAATATGGTATAATCCATGATTACTCATAGTAATTATAGAATCTTTTACCTAAGGAAATAGCTGGATGAGTGTGGTATAATCCACGACTACAAACAAAAGATAGAATGTTGTCTTTATCAGATCGAGCTTTGATCGGTAGGATATAAGAATAGGGGCTGAGGGGTGGAATAACCGTGATTGGACCATAAGTTATTAAAGTTATTTTGACATCCCAACCATCATGAGTCTTACTCCTGCGGTAGCAAAATGCTATTCGTATTTGCATCCTTTAAATTTATATTTTTTTTCGGTATTCTAGATTAAAATTAGTAAGCTATGGAACAAGTTGACAAGTAGTTGTTTTACATTTAATCCAAGTTTTTGTTTTCAACCGTATAAGCTTCATTCTATTTCTCAATAGAATTACATTTACCATGTAGTTTGGTCCTAGTCTACAAAGGCAAAAACCCTTAGGATTATTTTGATACAAATGATTTTTAAAATAAAACCTAGTTTTTTATTTGAAAATATTCTAAACTAAATCCAAACTAGACTAAATAACACGTTTGGATTTAGTTCAGTTTGATTGTGATTCAAACCAAATAACAAGATAAGTCATAGATAAAAATAAAATAGATGCATTATGATGATATATTACTAATATTGCTGTACATACAACCTCGTTTAGTTTATTGCACATGACAAGATTTCATGGAATCCAATTCATTAGTTTGTTTAAGTGAGATGTTGGTAATGATTTAAAGGAAATGAATTTAAAAAAAAAAAAAAAAAAGAGAGAGATCTTAAGTTCTAATGATTCCTTGGAACTCTCATAACTAGAAGCAGAGAGGAAACATATTCGAAAATGGATTTTCTCATTCACATCTATTCAATTTCTCTTAGTTTAACTTTTTAAAATACTATCACATTACTCAATAGTTGAGATTGAAAAAAAAAAAATTACATTACAATAATATTATAAGATTTTTCAAATTGTTAAATAATCACAAGGATAACTTGTGAGTTGGAAAAGATCGAGAGGATCTAAATGTATCATATTCTAAGAGATCCTCTATGAACTCTATAACTATAAACGTTTTAAGACTAAACACATACTTCAACTAATAGTAATTTAATTTCCACGAAGTCCTACTCCATGGAGAAGACATAAAAAGGCCTATATGTATTTTACACATTTATCGTATGGGCTAAAACTTCCTAAGCATGTGGACATTATGCATGTTATATAATAATATATTGTCTATTTGTTGACGATATTTTGTTGTATTGCACTTTATATTTAGTTATGTGTTTACAAAGTATATCATATGTAATATATGTCTTATATAGTTACGTATACCATATATGTAATTTATCTAATTGTATCTGTTGGTCCCGATTGTGCAATTAAAAGGGGTTGAATAGATTGTTAAGGAAAAATAGAAAGTTTTTTTTTTTTTTTTTTGGTAAGAAAAAAAAATCGAAAGTTTATCAAAAGATTCCCCTTTTGATTAGGTGCAACAGTTAAATAACGATAAAATAAAAAAGATTAGGGATAAAACAATCAGACAAAGAAAATAACAACAAAAATAGATCATCGTGTGCATCAATCCACTCATGCAGCTCTGCTACTAGGGATAAAATCGTCCACATCAGTTATTCTATATTTCCCGCCTAAGGTTCCATATTGAAAATAATATTGAAAGAATTAGGATAAATAATTGAGATGCAATAAGTTGAAAGCTCTTGAAGAGTGCCGTTGACTGCTCTTTCTTCTTGTAGTTCTGATCTTTGAGATTAGGGTCGAGAAACAAACCGTGAAATGCAAATTGAATTATAAATCGAGTTGAAAAAATACAAACCGTTTGGTTATGGCTGGATTCGGTTATAAGTAAATGTTTTACAGTTCAATTTGAAGAAGTAAACCGAAATAAACCATTTCATTAAAGAAATATAATTTTATGTAATTGTTTTGTTATTTTTTTCATCAATATTTATGGATTTCGTTATTAATTTCAAGCAATTTTACGTATCTCTCATTTTTTTTCCGGTCTTTCGTACATGTCTTTTGCTTTCTTTGTATTTTTTTTTATGGGCAACATTACTACTCTATCCTCATTGTTTATTGTTAGAATATAGTTTTTTATCCTCATTCAATTAAGTTAAGTCTGTTAAAATCTTATATAACATTTTATTAAGTATCACTACACATGATAAATATATGAGAAATTAATTAAAAAAATATAAAAGTTTAATAGAAAGGAAAACATATTATTAAAGAAAAAATGTTTAATGAAAATTTGATATAAATGGTTGAAATCAGTTCAAATCGATTTTAATTATATTTGAAAAATTTACAAACTAAACTATATGGTTATATTCTATTTCAAAAAATAATCGAATCATTATATTTGACTTAATTCGATTCCGCATTCGGTAAGGGAGCGAATCGTATCGAATCAAATACACTCTTATTTGAGACAAAACTCAAGTGCTTGGATAACTCCAACAGCTTAAGGAGTTTTTTCTTTTTTCCAGTCATATCCCATGAGCCGAGCACAAAATCCTCTGATTTAAAACTGATCCTTACCTTCAAAAATTTGAAACCGTTTTATAGAGATTTCAACAAATTCATGATTGGTTTTTCAAAACCATAGCTTTCTAATAAACTTTATCCATGTAAAATTTTGACAAAAAAATTTCATTCAACAACTTAGACACGATATCTGATTTAAATTCCGTACAGATCCATATCTTAAAGACTAAATGAACCCTTAAGTGATAATATTAAAAGAAAATTCTTTCTTTTAATAATTATAATTTTTTTATCAAAATAAATTTATAACAAATAAATCAATATTTTTAATAAAATTCAAATAGTAAGAGCCTTAAAGTGGAATGATTTTTCAAAAAATAAAAAACCAAACCGCTAAAAGTATTTTCTAAATGAAGAAAAGAATCTACATGTGGCTTAATCACAAATAGTAGGCATGAACGCCCATAAAGGGTAGCCTCATTAATAAGAAACTCTTATTTTTTTTTTATTATATTTGTTTATTTTCTTCCCCTTTTCCATTGAACATGGTATTTTCTTAAAAGTAAAAAATATATGAAAGATAAAACATCAATAATAAGAAATAATATTTTTCCTGCAGGCTTGGTTAGTGATTACTTTCAAAAATAATTTTAATCCTCTTATTTTTCAAGAACTTTTATATGATAGCTAATTTTGCTTTGAAAGAAATGTCCCCAAACTCATGAAACTCCAATTTTTCGAAGGCTATAATGAACTCGGAAATGCCTACTAGCCAATCGATTTAATCTTCATTTTCAAACTTTTTGGGAATGGTGTCTCCGAAGTTTTATCGGAAAAAAAGAAAAAAACAATTACTTTTAATTTTTGTCCATCAATTTATATTAAAAAGTAGGATCAACAAGTTACCCTGCCATACAGAGTACCAACTTGAATCTTATTTTGCCGAATAAGTTTCAAATAGATAAAAAGAATTATATGGTAAGTTTTAAGTAATAATTTTCCAAAACCTACTTTTATAAAATAAGATATAAATATGACATTAGGATATCCGATACCTACTCTAAGGTATATAAGGTACAGATTTCAAGATCTCTAATGACCTTATAATAATAAATAATTAATACTAATGAATAAAATATTAATATTATTACATTTTTTTTAACCTTAAAGAAAATAATAGCAAAAACCTAACCTATAATAAAACTCTAAAACTACATTCTCTTGTTTCTATTATCTTGTCTCTTTCTCTTCTTGTTTTTGTTTTTTGTTTTTTCTTTTGAGTAAAAACCTTCTTTCTTTCTTTCTTTTTTTTTATTTTCTCATTTTTTTGCTACTTTCTTCTTCTTTTATTAACCTTAATCTAGTAAGGTATTAGAAACATCTTAATTCTTAACTTATTATCCAATAATTTTTATTTGAGTTACTCCACATATGTTTTTGTATTTTGTGTGTAACAATTTGATAAAAATTTTATTTTGATAATTTGAAAAAAAAAAAGATAAAGAAAATAATTTAGCATGTCTCAATTGAGGGTTAAGTGTTTACAATTGTTGGAATATTTTATATTCTATCTACTAAAGTTTCATATGGTTATAATTAAATGTGTTGTAAATATAAGAACATTTCAAATTATTGTTCTTTGGTCAACTAGTGTGGTTACATGTTTGATATTAATTATGTATTTGCATAATATTTCAAAAGAAGATAAAATTGAAAAAAAAAATGAAAAAATATAAGTTCCACATGATGCTTTGTAAAATTTACAGTGTAAAGAGCATAGGGTGGTTCAAATGTACTATAGGGTAGGTTTTGACTACAAAATTTTAGAACCTATACCTACAGGGTTGCTTGAAAACATAAGCCAACCGCTGAGCCCACTTTGGTTATCAAAAGCCAAATTACGCACACTACCATTGGTGATTATATAGGGATAGGTTCGAGTAAAGGTGTTATACCCTACTCATACTATATCTGCTCACCCCTATTAGAAAGGACCTATTATAAATCAAGTTTAAACGGAATAAAAATTTTCATGATTTGGGATTGACATATGTAAATTACAAAAAGAAAGCAAGAAACTCAATTGTTGCTACCATTACTTTTACCATATTACATATCACGTAATACCCTACGAATTAAAACTTTTACCATATTACATATCATGTAATACCCTACGAAGTAAACAAACTTACATTATGTTTTGATAGATATAAAAGCACGAAAAGTTAGATAAAATTAGTAGAAATCAATGAAAATCATGTTTTTAGCTATTTTAATGAGGAGTGGAAATCAAAAGAAAAGAAACAAGTGGAAATGTTTTCAATGGTCACTTTTATTTCTTTGGAGAGAAATTAAAAGAAAAGGGTGGAAACTTTATGAACTTAAAAAAAACACCCTTAAGATTACTCCTCAGTTTATGTTTTGAAGGATCATATGTACTAACCCTAATTTGGTTTCTCTTCTTTTCATTTGTTTTCTATTAACCAAACATGTGAAAAGAAAACATTTCCATTTATTTATTTGTATTTCCATCCTTCACATCTAAACAAGGAAAAAAATTATACTTCCAATGCTTTCTTTTCCTTTCCTTTCCTTTCTTTATTTTATATTAATTTCTTTGCATTTCCACTTCACATAAAACTGGCTATACATAATGTTAATTTTCTCCGCCCAAAACAGAAAAAAAGTGCAACCCCTAATGCTTTGCTATTGCTACTACTAGTCATGGCCACCTTTAGCTACAACTAACCATCAACATCTCTTCCTAATTACCTTACCTCCTTACTATTAGTTATAGCCATCAAACCATACAAATGGGGTCAAAACTAAATACAAACTCAAAATTCAAAAGAAGACATGTACCTTAGCGACTTTCAAAACTAAAATTGACAAAGAATGGAAAAGATGTAGCTTTCTTTGGTAATGTAAAACTCCATGGTTAAGTATTCTATATGAATTGTGAAAGGTTATGATACTAAATTATAAGGCCTTGGTTGTAAATACTTTGTCGACATGTAGTTGCAACTTTAGTATAAATAGTTGAAATAGATTTATTAGTGCTCGTTGGTTTGATTATTCATTACTTTTGACCTCAAGCGTTATATGTCAAAGCAAGAACAATACATGCATCCTTACATACATACATACATACATACATACATACATACATATATATATATGTATATATGAAAGGAAAACTAATGTAGTGATGTTGGGAACTTGGAATTTGTGAATGGAGATAACCAATAACATGATGAGAATTTAACCATTAGAAGAGAAGAGGCATAGCATAGGGTACAGAAATATGAGATTTGGATCTTATATGTTTTGACTTATTAATGCTTATGAAGGGATCTAAAGTTTGAATCTTTAAAGTATTTGAAAATATTGGCACTTGTTTATTGAATTTTAAGGGGAGGAGTTTAGGAGTGATCGATTAACTCTATTATATAGAATATCCATGCATACCTTACACAATAACGTAGGTTATGGAGGTATTAAGTGTCACATGATAATTTCAAGTATAGATATTTTGAAACTTGCTCTCATAAAACAAGGTATAGGTATGAGGTCCTCCTATCCTCTATCGATCCTAAAACCTTACTATAAAGGCTTTAACTTTTAGAGTATCCTGTATGCACTTTATAAAAAAATTTAAATAATATTATAATTTTTCACTAATAATTATTTTAGTGAAAACAAAAGGAATCTAAGCCTGTAAGTTAAGAACTCTAAATAGATAAATTTAGTGTTACCTTTCTCACTTTAGTTTTCATTCTTTTTCCTATTTTCCTCATTTTCCTTTCCAACTCTACATTTTCAATTTTTTTCCCTTTGTTATTTCCTATAAGCTAAATATTAAGATCATATAAAATTGAAATAACGAAAGTAGAAAAAACTTATAGGTTCTATCAACTAACCTGTAATCTATAAGATTGATAGGGTACATATTTTAGGGTAACTCGAGAGTACTACAAGATAGGTTCTAACACCACTTAGGATGTACCTTATAAGACAAGGTCTTCATACTCTACCCTTCCTACATGTGTTCATCCTTACTATTAAGTATTAAATTTGTCTCTAAATGCATTTGAAATCCTATAAAAGCCGTACAATTTTATCCCTTAATGCAGCAATTTCTTATAAGATCACCCATTTTAGGATTTTCTTAACTTGAGCATGCTTAACTTTAGAGTTTTGATATACTCTAAGCAATTATATCAAAAGGCATCTTAATAATTAGAGTTCCATCTCCTAGTATTCAAAGTTACTATAGTCCAACCCCTTATAGAACTACGTCCTTCATTATACAAGTTTAAGATCACCACCAAGTAGGTATTTTGCTCTTCCAGCTGGTGGATTACTATGATGTCATCTATAATGAGATAACTGGAACTCTTTCCACTAAGGTATTGTTCACCTACAATGGTATTGTTCGCTTTGGTGTAGAATACTGTACAATTTTGTCCCTTACTATTATAACAGTACTAAGATTATCTTAACTTGAGTACACTTAACTTCGAAATTTCGACTTACTCTAAAGCACTAGACCAAAAAGTATCTCGATATTAAAGATCCATCATATAATATTTAAAGGTATTCTATTATCCTATCATATATATGTATCAGATTTAGTTCGATTTAGTACTCTATATAAGCCTTCCCACATGCACCTTTAGTTATATAAGGCCTATAAATAGGATTTCAGCAAGGTTGTGTACAAAAGAGAATATCGAAACAATTCATTTATAATATGGTAAATCTGCTTCTTTGCTCCGATAGTTTTTCACCCCATGTTCATTTGAGTTATCCACGTAATCTTTATGTTGTTTTGTTCTTTCCCTATTCTTTTCTTCATCGTTGGTTAGTTTACATTGTGAAAACTTATTTCTCTAAGGCTTCCACATGGACTTACAAAAACATTTTTTAGATTATATATCTGACTTTACAAAGCATTCCAATGAATTGTGATTTTTTTCAAATATTTTATTTTGATACCATACAAGCTAGAGTAATGAAAGCAAAATTTTCTTTTATAGTCATTTTTATATTAGAGGCATTGTGATCATGAGATCTAATGTATCTTTTTAATACATTGATGGATGACTCACAATACTATTTGTTGATTAAGGATTATTTATTTGATAATATCTCTAATATTTTAAGGGAAGTGTACTAAAAATAAAACGTCCTTAACATTTTTCTTTTTCTCTTTGAGCCTTTAACATTTTTTAAATTTTATAAATGACAACTTAACTTCCTCAAGCTCATTGAATATTTCCTCCATCTTGACACATGTTAACTTCTATTTAATTTATAACAATGGCAACAATAACAACAACAACAGTATCCAATTAGATGATACTAGTAGAAATTGCATTTGTGAAGCATGTGTGACAAATAATTTTATATGAGATTTGAATATAGATTGTTCCAAAAATACCGTAAAAGATCATAACAGTCAATGATCTTTAAAAAAATATATAGTTGAAAATCTTAAAAAGTAAGATTGTATGATTAATAATCCTCAAAAAGTTTTGGGGGTGGTGGGGTGTGGAGGGTTGGAGGAGAGAGTGAGTGGGTGGGTGGTTAAGTTGTAAATAAACAAATAAATAGGCACTTTTTGTTTTTGTGCTCCATTTTTGTTTTTTTAAGAGGGTAAGATATTTTTGTTTTGTATGGTATGGAGAAGATCTTTTCCTTGTTTTTCTCGAAGCAAATAGTGAGTTCTTTTTGGCTAATGAAGTTTGCAGGTTTAAACTACTAATATATGTTTTCCTATAACCTAAAATTAGTGATAGTTTTGTGACAATTTCCTTTAAGATTTCATACAGTTATTTTTTAGAGTGAGGAAGAGTGAATAACATGGCAATATAACGTGCGTGAATGGTGTACAACTAGTGTATATGGCCAAATACTTTGGTAACTTCCATTGCTGATTGAAAATATAACCAATAATATAGTAAATATACCAAACCCCCTCCTAGCACTTTAGTAATATAAATAACAATAGGTGATAAAAAAACTTTAAAATTAGAAAAGAAAAAACTAAACTTCAAAAATTATTTCCTTACCCTAAGGATACATATCTAGTCATCCAATGGTTAAGGGTAGTCGAGAAGGCTACAGAATGACATGGTAGTTCACAAACTATTGTATTTGACTAGACTTTACTATCCACCCTAAAATTAGGGCACGGCCACTTAAGTGCCCCTAGGACTTGAAAATAAATTTTCAAACTCTTTTCTTTTTACTCTTTGCCTCTTTTAATTATATCATATATGTTTAATAATATAATTTTATTAAATTACTTATTATAGATAAATTGTAAATTGATGCATATCAGTGACAAATAAAATTTTCAACGGACTTGATGGGATTCATCTTTCTTAGCACTTGGAAATACTGAGGACTCAAATCGAGAAAAAAAAAAAAAAAAAAAACTCAAAATGGAAAAGCATGTAAATTTTGTGGACTAAAAGTTTACTTCCCCTTTCAAATGTGTTGAAATTGACGATAAATAATAAAACTTCAAATGTTCAGATTATGAGATTCGCTACAAAAAATTGAACCTTATGTAGCGATCATGGTTAGGATTAAAAATCTTATAACTCATTCCAATAAGGCTATGGTAACGAGCTTGTTCGGCGCCGTTTGTCGCAAAAGGTTTGCTCTTTCTTCTTCTTCTTTTTTTTTTTTTAGCTAGAAGAGATGAAATATTATTAATGTCTAATTCCGTCTGGAGGACGAGTGTTCCATCAACAAAATAGCAAAGAAAGTAATTGGGATGAGGTTTAATAAACCAATAGCTCTTCGTACTAATTTGTTCTTTCCAACAAGGCCATTGTGGCAACTCCTTATTGTAATGGCTATATATGACGTGTACAGCACTATAACATCGAGCTACTTTTTTTTTTTCCTTTTTTTCATTTTCATGATTTTTTGTATAATTTAACTTTATAATATCTATTAAATACGTTTATTCTTATCAAGCTCCAGTTTTTTATATATTTCAATGAAGTTATGTTAGAAAACTAATTAGAAGCTAAATACATTTATCATTTGCAAACTTCAAAATAATAATAAATAAAAAAAAAAAAAACAAAAATGCCACAAACATATAAAATCAAATTCTAATTAATATTTCATAAAATGATTATTATTTCGTATAAAACCATCGCAAGAAGTACAAAAGATAAGCAATATTGAATTTTATTATCGATTCAAAAGGGAAAAAAGAGAAAGAACTTCATTATTGGGGTGGCTAATGCCGCATACCCCCACTTATTTTTGTAGCTCAAGAAACATTGATAAAATCAAAGTGAGGACAATTTCCTTTTTCCCATTAATTTAGCCATTAATTACTTTACAGTTTGCTCTAATTTCACCTGCACTTCCTGTCAAAACATTAAGTTTACCCATCTTGACCATGGCAGCAGCAAATTTATTTTTCCATAAGGATGGGTTCATTGCATTTTGCCTCACTTCATTTGCTGTTGCTGTAGCTGAAATTAGAGTCTGGTCTGAAGTAAACAAACCTCTATTTGCAAGAATATCGCGGTAATAGCCGACATCCGTAATGGTTGGGCTGGAAGGGTTCATTGGGACAACCAAGTTCGGGTCGTTGCTATTCTGTGGACATTGCTGCTTCAAAAAGGCAGCATATGATGGATCCATACTTGGGTCTTGACTATTTGTGGCATTAAAACTATATAGTCGACTGCTGAATGACGTACAATGAGACCGACCAATTGTGTGAGCACCTGCGTAAATCACAGGCATTAGTCAATTGATAATTAAAATAGTGAGGTTCTAGAACCATCCATATACAGCTAGTCCTTCCATTATTTTTATAATCAATATAAACTATACAGGCAAAATCGAAGGTTGCATATGAGCACTATTATCTTGTGTGATAAGTTTAATAAGACTATCCATAAATGGGTAGGTACAAGAGCACTTAAGTTTTTTGTTGTAACGTAATTGTTGCTCTATGACATTCTATCTCTCAAGTAACATTTATAAAAGCACAATATATTATATTTAAATTTGTGCTAGATATGATTAACAAAAGGATCACATTTTATAAACTTAGAACAGTATTGATTATGGGTGGAATTCCTATGTGTATGACTAGAATGTAGAAAGTACTTGCATAGACTAGGTCAATTAACCCTGCCATAAATGTGGCATGCTATTGGCACATATTAGTACGTAGACCACTGTATTTGCATTCCATTTGCATGTCGCATAATTTATGGCATGGTCTTTATATACTCAAGTTTACTAGTAGAACTTTCCCCATAATGCATATCATGTTTGCAACTAGGAAGCTTCCAACATTAGGATAACAATGTACTTTACCAGAAAGTGTGACCATTTCTTCTTGTGTGAAGCCCTTGCTTGCAAAATTTTGAGTGAGTTGGTCAACATTGAATGTTGGAGGAGGTAGGTTAGTGAATGTCTCCGATGCTAGTGATACTCTACCATCTCTTCTTCCTGCTGGCACAACGTAACCAAATCCACCGGTCTGCATCAATTAAAAAAAAAAAAATGTTTGCTTATAATTATCATTCATTTATTTGGAATCAACCAAAAAAAAAAGAGGATATTTGGTAAGGTTTTGTGTTGTTGTTACGATTTGCACGCTGTCCCTAGCAGCAAATGCTAAAATATCAGCACATGAAACAACCCCTTTGCAAATTGCTTCAATTCTAGTTTTTGCATTATCAATGACCTCAAAACCCCGGAGACTTGGATTGTTAAGAGGAGAGTCCTTTTCTGCTGTGTTTGTGGGTGTAGAATCAAGCAACACAGAGCCTTCACATCCCTGAATGACAAAACAAAGAAGAATTCGTGATGCCTCTCATGACCCAGCAAGTACATTTATGGATAAAATCATAGGTAGAAAGTTTGCTTTACGGCAAACGGTTACGAGAAAATACCAAGCTACACATGCCTAGACTAGATTTACATTGACTAGTTCAAGCAGGGTAACCTGGACTAGTGCTTCGGGCAGACAATTTAGATGAGAAGAATAAAAAAAAAAAAAAATTGACTTGGATTGAATCGAAATAATGATCAATCTATTCAAACCAGACTAATTTGACCTTGATAATCTAACATGAGTAGATTTTTCATTATTGATAATTAAAATGTAAAAACCACTAAATATGCTAATCTTAGTAGAAACCTAATCGATCCCTTGGCTTGTAACCTTATCCAAGTCATGAGTTAAGTCAATCTTGGAAAATGCTTGTATTTTTTTTTCTTTTCTATTGAGTTAAATATATTATAACTTGAAAAAGAGTATTGAACTCTAGTTAATCCTGTTAAAAAATCAGTATTAATACTATAAGGTTGCAATAGTTTTAACAAAAATACTCATATATAAAAAGGTATCTTAATAATTGACAACAATTCCTCATGAGTTGGCCTACTCTCTCTTAAAGGTTCCTCTTGACTACGTATTTGACAAACCTGTGTCTTATGGACCTCGAGAAAGAAAGCACAACCAAGACATTTTTCCCCTCATTCTATTATGCCCTTGTAATAGCCAACAAAATAGCTAAAGACTGGAATAATCCAAAGGAAATAACTACTCCATCATTATTTCACGTAAATTAGAATGTAGCTATTCCTAGTAAAATTTCTTAGGACCGGTCCGTAAACTCTTTCAACAGACTCTAATATTAGAATGAATTCCTCCTAATGTCTTAGACCATTCCCTATTCATCAAAATGCCTCATAGAATCATGGGGGAAGTAACACTTCTTTTATAGCCCATTTCATTATAACAATAATCTAGTTAATTTTGACCTTACATAATTAAAGCAATATCATGCACTTCTTTAGATAAGCATATACTTCCTCTCACTAAAAGAACATCATTTCAGCATTTCGCTACAGATTGCTCAAGAAAGTAGACTCTATTTGACTTCTTTTCATCACTTGACATACGGAGCGATTTTGTTGAGATTATTTATTCCTCTTCTTCCATTATTCTCGTTGAGAATTGTTTGAAACACAAAACTTATTACTGTCAAGTGAAGGTGTTATATACATTACATGCAGATCATATATATGCATGAGTTCGTGTACCTAAAGAAATTAATAATTTACATCCTCGAATATTTTACTACTTCTTTTCAAAATGCAAAAGTAGTGCTAGCCATTTCGTAGATTTTCACCCCTCAAAATTAAGGTTGGTTTTGCTTAGACTGTACGCGATATGGATCGAGTGTTTTATACTGTTAGCTAGATTTATGAGAGACATACGACTTTTTCACACGGGTCTCATAAATATAAAGGGTCAAGATACCCTGATCAATAAATTAGCCATGTTTGAAGATAGAATTTCCGTGAAATAATAATATTTGCATTTGTGCTTTTGTTTTGTATATTCGCAATTCATGCGACAAAATTTTAAATGATTCATGTGAAACTAAAACAATATACTTGTGAGGCCAGCCTATAAGACTAATAAGTGTCTGCCATAGAAATTTAGAGTAAAATAAAATGGAATATGGAATACAGAGAATAAGAAAAGAAATAATAAGAGATAATAGAAAAAATTTGTTTATACTCATAACCAGACTAGACTATATCTTGCTCTATACGTCTTCCAAACTAGTTTATAATTAAACGAAAAAATCTTATTTCATCCACATAATATTTAAACCTTTTTTCTTGCTTGCGAAACGCAGAGGATCAAAATATAATATTCAAACTCCATACGAGATCAAACATGACCTCATCAAAAAATAAAATCAGTATATATATACATACATATATATATATATGTGTGTGTGTGTGTATGTATATGTGTATGTACGTATATGTATATCATTCTTTTGAACTACTACTCACTCTAACAAAACAATCGTGAAAGTGCATCCTGACGAGGCCAGCAGCAACTCCCTTATTCTTAATGAAAGCTTTTCTAACTTCATCCTTAACAATGAACTCAGCCAACCTGCACGAATTCTTATAGTACCCTACTTGAAGTTGAGACGTAACACACGGACACAACAAAATCACAACCAAAACTACACACAAGAGACAGGATGGCTTTGACATTATCGTACTCTTTTACTTTTGTTCCGTAATAATACCTATACTACTTTTGTATAAATTGATGCTATATGCATGAAACTCGAAGCTATTTATAGCAGAAGGAGAAGATATATCTTAATGCATAAGTCATGCATGATTCACCGAGATCCGATTTGTATTATAAAATTGCAATCTGAGCAGGCGAAAGGCTGGATAGGACGACGTGTGTAGATGAACAAGGACATAGAGAAGCAGACAAATGTAGTGGGTTCAGGTTATCTAGCAAATTGGATAATATAATTATACTGTCTTATGCAAATCACAGTGAATTTCATTTTTAGGATTTAAGTGGGAATGGAGGTCAAAAACTAGAAGCTTTTGTTGACTTTAACGCGATTCCATTAGGAGTAGTTAGAGGATGTTGAATTGGATATTACATATCTGATTTTGATGTTTCTGTCGGATGCGGAACTTTCGGCCTGTCGATGTCCGAGTCTAAGATCTTTGTAGTTCTTCTTTTATTGAAGCAATCATAACGAATACATATAATTGAGGGCGCGACTAGATTTCTGCACTGTGAATATGAATCTTGATCTCTCACTGAAAATCTTTTTACAGGTGATTTCAGGATTTATGCAAAGTTTTGAGAATTATTTGCTTTTTTCCAAATATTATAAGAAGATGAAGCCATACTTTTATATATATCTTCACCCGACCAGGAATTTAATATTTGGGATTATCCATATATATTTAAATGAATTCACCTTTTAAGTATTGTTGCAAATGTATGGGTAAATGCTAAACTTCAAAAGAGAGATTCATCAAAGCATTATTAGGTATTGTACATTATTATGAATATGGATTTGAGTCCAACCTCATAAAGAGTAGGCTCATTTTGTAGGAGAATGTACATTTCGTAATCTAATGGATCTATGGCTACTGCCATGAACCTTGGAGCAAACAATTATGTGAACCAATGTGGGCGCACTCGTGGGGTGGTTTCATGCCGCAGAGCCAGTGTAGGCGCAAGCGAGATGCGAATCTGGTGGGGCTATAGAAGTAAACCCAAGTCGATGCGGATATAAGTGGTTCACTTGGTGCAGTCTTAGGTGGTTCATTAGTCACTTGCACCCGTTGAGTGGGGTTACTAGCTGTCAATGTCATTGCGGCTAATTTTTCAAAAGGATGCATAGGGAAAATATAACGGATAACAAGGAATGATTATCCTTTCCTTAGCTAGAAGATAACCATTTCTTATTAGATAATATTCTCATCTCATTAAAAATTATTTGGTGAGGTAGACATCGTAGTAGGTCTTTTATATAGAATTAGCAGTTAATGTATTCATATACAATATGTAAAAAATATAAAATAAGGAGAAATAGAGAGAGATGTAGGTGTAGTTAGTTAGAGAGTAGAAAAAGTTAAAGAGAGTAAAGAAACGATAAAAGAGAAAAATGGGTAAGTAGACATATTTATTTATTATTTAAAATTTTAATATTTTATTTTATTATTAGTTTTTGTTTTGTTAAATAATAATAAATATAGGCTAAATATGTAATTTAAAAAAAAAACGGTTATTTAAGGTCTATTTGTTTTAATAATATAGATAAAAATAGATAGAGCGATTGTTCTTTATATGCGGAATATGTAAAAATTATGATATTATGCGAATGTCAATAATTATGTTAGTGGTATCCCATGGGAATGAATTAAAAATAAAATAAAATAAAAAAGTATCAAATCAAATTAAAAGGAAGCATCCTTGCATGGATGACACTATTCTCATTGTGGAATCCCCGTAGGAAGAATAGAAACTTTGCATGTGGCCTATTCTATCCACGTGTACATTCAATGTAAGCATTTATATCTTATCTATTATAATTAAAAACGAAAAATCCATCGAACAAATTAAGCGAAACCCCTCTTTTAATATACTCAAGACTCAGGATAATATTTGTTCATGACGGATTAAAAAATAAATAAATAAATAAAATAGACTACTATTAACATCTATCAGGGATATTCCTATCACATTCCATGCTTGAAACCTAGGACTTTGGTTCCCCATATAGTGGGATGTTGAGAACCATGAATGTGGTTGCAAAGTGCAATTTTTGAAAAAAAAAATAACTTTCAAAACGATAGTCTGAAATTTGATTATAATTAAAATTCGAAAGGATGTACATTAAACTTTTACATTTTTAGATGTAGGAATATTGGACATAGAATAGTTTATAAAGAAGGTAAAAAAATAAAGATTCGAGGAATCACACATGGATAATAGTGAGGGGAGGATATCACTTCAAGATTAGAGCATAATGCATGCTTAATTTATCTCTATTTAATGAAATATTTGATGTTACCATCTTTTTTATTTTATTTTATTTCTTTTTTCAACAACTTAGTTTAACAGGCACATTTTATGTAATTCAGAGGATAACTACATATTGAGGCCGATAGTTGAAAGATAGTGTGTTTTTGGGCCTTAGAGAAAGTGCTGCAGATAGCAAAATGAGAGATACTTATTCTTTTCACCCAATGCAATTTGGAACTAAGGGAAAATACATCATGAAAAATTGATTAAATAATTGAACAGTTGATAATTAAGTCTTGATTTGCAATAATTATCCATTAATTTACCTATTAGCGCATGTTGGAGATATATGTGCTGAAATTGGAAGTTGCATTCAGTTTTGCTATCGTGGGGTGAAAATGATAGGTCTAATAATATTATAAATTCCTGTATGATTATTTTTTATTAAAAAAAGTACAAAAAAGAAGTAAAAAACGGAAAAATTATCATCTACAATATCGGAATGCCGTTGCCTAATCTCTTATTCTCTTCGAACTCATAAGGCAATGTATATGACCAGAAAAGCAAAAAATGTGAGATTTGCACGGGATAATTTCCTATATTGAACAATAACAACAACAATAATAAGGTTGATTACACAAATTAGAGAAAACGTATTCTCATTGCAATGGCCACTTCACTACATTACACAATTTGCTCGCCGGGGTCTTATGTTTTACGTACTTGTAACTAGATACAGGAGTATCAAAGTGTGCTTCTGAATATTTATCTTTCACTGATTTAGTTGTCTCGCTTCAACAAAACAAGAAGTATAATATGTATGGTAGTCAGCCTTGATCAATCAATCCAAAAAGTTCCCTTATTGACGCTAGGAAAACAACATGGAATATACATTTCATGCTTTTCAGGAAAGATAGATTATCTTGAATCGGGTAAAATTTCATTTTGTACATCTATTTTTTAATCCTTCAACATTTTCGATATTTACGTTTTACCTCTATCTGATAATATTAATTAACGAACATATACCAACTTTCTATTATTAGTTTATTAGTCCACAATATTTAATTTAACAAAACAACATGGTTAGTTATATTTAATCAAAAAATTATGAAAAGTATGAATATTAAATATAAATGGGAAAAAAAGAAAGTGCTAACGATCATGGTCGGCTACTCAAAATTAGGAGTTGTCGGCAAGGGCTACATGGTATTTTTCAGCCATTTTCTGTTATTTGTTTTTCCTTTTTCCTTCTGTATTTTTTTTTTCTATTATATTAATTGTGGACCAATTAGATTTTAACACAAATCTTCTAGTTAATATTAATAGATAAAGATAATAGGCATGTGTTTAAGGATAATACAAGTAGCAAAGTGCGATTTATGCAAACTTCAATTGTGGGTTGCCATTAATTTAGATGCCATTTTCTTTTCCCACTTTAGTCAACTATCATAATACAAATATTTGTATAATACCCTAGCTTAAAAGCAATGAATAGCTAGAGTAACAAATATTGATGAACTCATTTTAACTACTTAATTTAAAAGTTTCAAGCTTGTGTATTCATAATGTGTTTATAATTATGGCCTTATAAAGTAATACCACAACCTCCCACAATTCATGTTGAATACTTAACTATGGGGTCTCATAATCTTTTTCCCTTAAACACGTTATGTCTTCGTCGCGTCGCGAGGCTTTACAATTGAGCCTAGATCTTTCCCTATTTTCAGTGTACAATTCGAGCCACTCATTACTTATAGGTCATCTTAGAAGTATATAAGAAGTCATGCCCTAATGACAAACCTCACCTTCATTTGACTTTTTCTCTAAACTGAAGTCAGACTCAAATCATTCAGCTATTAACAAGAGGTCGACTACTCTAATACTACTAGTAATACCTTAAGCCAAAAGCAGTAAATAACTAAATTAACAAATATTAATTTATCCATTTCAATTATTTGGTCTAAAAGTTTCAAGCTTGTGTATTGATAAAGTATTTACAATTATGATTTTATAAATTAATACCGCAATCTCTCATAAACTATATATGACACTTGACTATGGGATTTTATAATTTGAAAGGAAAAAGATCCATGGGGAGACTAGTGTTAATACCAAAGTGATCATGAAAATTGTGATGCTAGTTATGATTTTATTAAAACCAAGTTATCATATTGATATAATGCATGAAAGCCCAATATGGTTATGTGATCAAATAAAATAATCGGGTTTCACACATCTTAAGAAGATAATGATGTAGCTATATGCCTCAATGTTGTCCAGAAGTGTTTAATGCGCACCTATAATAGACTGGGCCATTTGAATATGTTGTTAATATAAATAGCTTAATTACGTCCTTCCTCATAGCAACACTAACTCTAAATCCATCAAAAGAGGAGAAGGGAAATGAGGAGAAGACATAGTGATAATAATATATTCCATGGTGCAATTAGGTATGTAGTTAATTATTTTCAATGATTGTAAAATTCATATATAATCTCTCGGCATTATGAAAATAGAATTCTAACAATCTCTTGTCCTAGGAGAAAAGTCTTGAATTGAAAATTGAGTTTTATTCTTCCCCTTTCCGTTGAGATATACCATAAATGGGCTGGCGAGTTGCCTCAAACACGATTTACGAACCAACGCGTTATCGTTTTGTCTTACATCCTCGTTTACCTTGAAAAAGTTGAATTATTCATGAATGCAATTATTGGCTTAAGTTGACGGGGCAAAACATTATATTTTAAAATTTTCCGGGTAACGTGCATGGCCACGACCTTGAATAAATTTTATAGAACTTCTTTTTTCCTACACGATCAACTTGGTATCACCAGAACCCTTTGTGCCCTACAGAGAAGAGAGATAATTTAAAGAAGGAAAGTCAATCTCATCCATATAAAACGGTATCCTGTAGAATGCTTGAAGATGTCATAGGCTCCCAATCAAGTTGTGCTTCTTGCTGCTCAATTTTGATTTGGTTTCGAGCATTTGGATCCTAAAAATTTACCTTGTCTCTTTTTCTTTTTTTTCTTTTTAATTGTTATCTTAAAATATTATTATATATAATCAATAGTTGAACTAATAAAGGAAATAGATTATGTTATAATAATACCTTAAGGTTGGTCAAATTTGTAAGCAATAACAACCATTAAAATTAAGATGATGAAAATTGAGAGAATTCAGTTTCGAATTTTCATATAGATGATAGATTTTTTATTTGTAGTAGTCATAGAATCTTTTATGCAACAGTATTGATAGAGTGAGTTGAGAGATGTAGTGCCCTCCACGACCACGAACAAAAATAGAATATACCATGAAACAAAATTATGATTATTCTGCACATGGGCATATGCTTAAAAAATGTAGTCTGTATCGGATTTGATCCCGATAAGATTATAGATTAGGGATATTGATGGGTCGAACAGAGATTTCAACAACTAATTTTTTAAGATATTTAAAAATCCCAATTCCTAACTATGTTGAGTCCAACGTCAGCAAAATGGTTAAGCTAGATTAAAAATTGTGAGCGGTAGCCTGTAGGAGTAGCCAAAGAGTAGTTGTTCTACATGGACAATGGCCCCAAATTTACACCACTTTTTTTTTTTTTTTTTTTTTATCATCCAACTGTTTAAACCTTATTCTATAATTCAACATTAATGTTTCTAATGCTAAAAGAAATATGTCGTGTCCTGGTCTAGGAAAGCAAACTTCACCTACGAAAGGATGCACGTTTGGACTTGGGGAAGGGCCGGATCTGGCCTGGCCTAGGGACCGGTCCGGCAGTTCGTCAACTCGGCCCGAAACCATGGTGGTCGGGGCAGGCCCGTTATTGGACTTGCCGGTTCATACGGATCATAGTTGTTGATATCAGCGGGCACGATTCGACCCAGGTCATGTAAAAGAAGAAAAAGAAAAAGAAAAAGAAAGGCTTATCATATTTTTCTTCTTTCTATTTTATATATTTGATACTTAGATTATATTAATTTTTTTAAGGAAAAAAAAAGTCCTAATTGGCATTTTGGCAAATTTAGGAGTTAGCGATATAAGTTATATTTTGAAAATTAAAATTGTTGAAATAAAAACTAGTTTGTACTGTAGGATTTTTTATAAAGGAAAAATTGAAATGGCTAATCATATAAATATAATGGGTTTCCTCAAATGTAAAAACTAACCAACAAATTAAAGTTTAAATAAAAATAAAATTAAAATTAAACTAGAACTACGAAATTCTGATTCTGTGTAACGGATAGGTAGATAATTACTAACATAGCGCAACCTAAAAAATTTAATTTTGCATATCATTTGAAATATAATAAGCGTATCTTCATTACATCTGGTGTGCAACACAATTTTTCGATGTATATTACAATAGCAATATGTGACATAATAACGTAAAAATATTAACTATTAGATGGAAGGTTTTTTTCTATATTTTGCAAGGTAGGTAGGAAAAAAAAAATGAAAAAAGAAAGACGGTTCATGGGCCGAAGGCAGGCTTTCTTGAACCAACCTTAGTTCGATCAGTCCCAATTCAAGGGTCCTTAGGCTTATGACTCGACAGGTCTAGGTTGGGTCCAAGCTGGGTTCGACTCGATCCTAGGTTTATGCATGATTTGGTTTTGAGAATTTACTACAATCAAATATTTTATTAGAAAGAAAAAGAAAATTCAAATGAAATTCAATATGAACCAAAAGTATTAGATTGGTTTAGTTTTAGTTTGAACCCAATAACAAGTGAGTTCATAGAAAAAGTTAGATGTATTGTGACCATAATTGTCAAAATTGCAAGAGAACCATATGATTCTGTAAATTTAAGATTTTATAATACCTTTTTAATTAAAACTAATATAAAATTATTTGGATGTAGACTTTTGGTAAAATTATGAATTTTGATATACGATTTTATAATTTTACGATTTTGTAAAATTATTATTCTATACAATTAAGATTTTTAATTTTTTCTCTTTTGTAATCCTAATTTTTGGTTTTTTATTCTTATAAATAGGGTCTTAATTAAAAAAAATAGAAAAATAAAAATAAAATAAAATAAAATAAATTGACTAATAATGAAAATACAAAAAAATGAGAAAAGAAAAATTATTATAAAAGATTATTTTAGATTTTTAGAAATTAAATTATTTTAGGGTCAATTAATTTAGTTTTGGTCTGGTTCAAATAATTTTACAGAGTCGTGTATTTTAAGTACAATTCAATTGTACTAAAAATCAAGCAACCAGCCAACAGCCTAAAGGATAAGCAATGGAGTATTTGATATGGAGTTAGTTTGAGACTATAAGTTTGAATCTCAAAAGACACTTATATATTTTTTTATTTTTCTATCTTTTACAAAAAGCGAAATAAATAAGTGGGATCATATCTAATCCAATTTTCTTCGTTTGAATTTGAATAGTTAGAAAATATTCGAATCTAGTTTGATTTTATTAAATCAGATTTGAATTAATTTGGATCTAATTTAATGGATACGATTCGATTCGATTCGATTCGATATGATTTGGTTTGGGTTTTATAAATATACACACTAACAAAAGGAGAGGGGGATTTTTTTTATTCTATTTCCCTAATACGATCCAGCCACATTCCATAGTATAGCCCAAATTCATCTTCAATTCACTACCCGTAGACCCCCACGCGAGCTTGACACAACAACAACAATGGACAAGCTTTAATAGAAAACAACGCTGCAAGGTCCACAACCCCAATCGTAGCTTATCACGTCCCGTAACACACGAAGCACTGCATCGCCATAATGCTTCGTTGATCCCCACAATCCGTACGACAGCCACGATCAGCAGACCATTCTCGTACACACCAAGGATAGTACAACAAATTTTAGTCGCCAAAAGCCAACTTTATGCAACAGCGGATCAATCTAACAACATTGTAGTGGCCACATTTAACACCGCTCTACAAACACGGTAGTAGCAACAACATCCGCCACGTGCAGCACCAACGACAACCTCCATTGCAGCACCATGACTCTCTCCCAAGCCACGTCTGACCCTGTTGAGGACAACTAACAAACACTGCCTAACCCCTACACGTCACCATACTGCTTGGCTACTACACTTCATCACATTGTACAATACAATTTTGCATAGCCCAACGCCGAACAGCATACACAACCGTTGCCATGGATAGCCACTCAAGTTCAGTGCTTTAGATTTTTATTATTATTATTTATGTTAATAACATAATATATAAATAATATATATATGTATATATTAGTTTAGGATATTTCTTTTAGTATTAGTTTTCTTTATTATATAGATTAAGTATATTATATTGATTTAAGTAGATAATTGTTTAATAGTAGTAATATAGATATAAATATATATATGTATTAGTTTAGGGATTGTTAGGAATAGGTTTTTCTTAAGGATTTATCACATAGAAAACTATTTTTTAAATAAAAATTAATAAAAGACCCTTTTTAAAAAAATAAGATTTTTAGAGAGTTTTTTTTTTTTTTTATAAAATAACAACACTCATGAGTTAGGATCCTTTTAGATTTTTTTGAAATAAATTGAATCGGTTAACAATGTAAATTCGATCGGTTTCAAAATTAAAATAAACCAACACATTAAAGATTTTTTTGAAAGAACTATGATTGCCTGATTCCAGCTAATGGGTACGTAGGTACCTTTGAGGCAACAATAAAATTTATAGAAACTTAGGTTTTTTTTTTTTCTTTTCGACTTTTATTTATTTATTTTTTAAAAAATATTATAATTAAAAAATAATTATAATTTCGGTAAATAAATGGTGGTACCCGTTAGGGTTTAATAGGTTAGCCACCGAACTCAAAATCTTTTAGTTCCTCATTAAAATTGATATTAAAGACCAGTAGTCAAATTGTAGTCAATTCATCCAATTAATTACGGTTCTTTTCTTTTTTCTCGATTCCGGTCGGATAGCGACTCCAAAAATTATTTTCAATAAAAAATCAGAATTTTCCAATTTCTTTAGTTGAAGATTAATATTAAACAAGTTAGCGTTTAGTATTAATCGGAAAAAGAAAAATTAATTTTAAATAGAAAATCGAAAAATCAGGCTTGACATATATGATTCATAGATCCTATACATTTTAAGTAATAGCAAAACCGTGATGATTGTGATGATACATGAATAACTTGTCAATAATATTACCATATACTATGGCCTCTTTTGGTTTATTTTCATGCAAACAGAAGTGCATTTTGTTCTTTTACGTTCTCTGAACACATCTCACACAAGCTTCTTGCTCCTCTTGCATATCAAAACTGATGCCTCATCAATCGAGACATTTGATTTTTGCTTCACAAGCTTGAACACGTTGTGAGGATGTCCTGTAATATTTGGTGTTCAATTTGTTGGTTGGAAGATGGGATAAGATATAGGTTAAATCAGCTAAACTATTATTTTGTTTCTATTCTTCTCAAATCCTTTACATTAACCAAATATATAAAAACTAAATATTTCCACTCATTTCCAATTTTTTTACTTAAACATGGTAAAAATTTTAGATTCTTTTTTTTTTTTTCCCCTTTCTTTTCTGTTCCATGTCCACTTGACTTAAAGGTTGCCAAACGCATGTGAAGCTAAAAGCAACGAAAAGCTGATTGAAAATTACAAAACATGTTATATTGAGTGGGTTTTCGGTTTTATAAGTTTGATTTAAAAGAATTTTGAACTCGAAAAATTTTGGTTTGAATTAGTAGATATCTTATAATATATTTTGTAGAAATACTCCCAATTTGAATCAGTAGGTATCTACTTTCTCTCCTAATTTGAAGAGAGAGAATAAGGCCCTTGGGTGGGAACAATTTTTTATCCATTTCCACTCTCTTCATCACATTTGTACCCTCTATTAAATTATCCAAACATCCATCTTCCTTCCATCTCCTCTAGCCTCTTTTCATTTTCACATATTTCCACTCATCCAAAAACACAGTGTCTAGCTCATAATAGCTTCATTCCACGAAAAAATTGATGATTCTCTTTTCCATGTTTGGGGTTGAATTCTGAAAATTAGAATTGTGACTTTATCCATATGCTGATTCCAGCTCTAAATAGAATTTGCGTTGCAGGTCTAGATATCCACAACCGCAATTTTCTTCTAGCATTGTCCACGTAATTTACATTTTTATCCCTTTGTTTCACACGATGAGCTGGAATTATTATTATTTTTTTTAAATCCTAATCTCTCTTTCATTTTACTCCGTGAGACATCAGTATATGTATGCATTAGATTTGGTGTGTAAATTGGTAAAGATGATGCATGATTTTCTTTTAAAAATAATTTTGTGAAAACGGCCATGTAAATCGGGTCATACATGGTAAAGCTAATGAAAAAATCAAGATATAGTATGGATTGCCTACTAAGCATTAGGTTATGTCAACTCCATTCCTATCTAACATCATGTTCACTTGGGGAAGTAGGATCCCTATTCTTTATAGGACAATAATTACAATGTTTGGTTCATTTTTGACAAACTGAAATAGGATTCCATGAAAAACTTTTTACAGTGAATCATCAAATACCAATTACTAATAGAAATCTTTAAATCTTAATTCAACAGCATTTCCTCTTGTTTCTTTCCCACACTACCCCCTAAGTTTTTTTAAAAGGACACGAAATACCCTTTGACAAAGGTAATTCAATATCTCTATCTTCTACAGCATAAAAAACCTAAAGAGTACAACCACCTTCCAACTACATTTTCTAAGTTGAAACCCTCCAGCACATCCCTTTGTTACAATCCCACAAAGGAAAAGAACGTTTTCAGTAGATAGGGTGAAAGTACGACGACACTTTTGATTATTTTGTTTCTGTGGTTAACAAAGTTAATGTGGTAGTGTGACCTGGTATTTTGCATTTGATATTCAAATGGAAGTAAATGGGTTACTTCCTTTGCTTCGATTACTCCTATATAATTTTGTTATACAACTGTAGTCATCTCTACTATCGTTGCACTTCTTCATATTGCATTCGTACGTTCAATGAGGCCAGTACAATTTTTTAACTGATTATTTTTGCCATAACATCAAATATTACGTTTGGTTTCGGAGTGGCCTTTATTTCAAGTTCAATGTTTGACAACACTTCAAGAAAGTTTAAAGTTAATTGTTTAATAACACTTGAAAAAACACCAAACTTACTTATGGTTTAATTTAAATCAACTTCTAAGCATGAATGTGCTATGATTTGATACAGAATTGTTCTTATGAGATGCATGATTATGCATTCTCACAAAGGTTTTTGGAACAACCCTAAATTTTGATAATCTTGCTATTGAAATATGGTATGAATTTCTTGTAACTTGAAGTGGAAAATAAAAATTTAGAAAAGATGGATGAAAAAAAGGAACAATGCATGGTAAATGTAGAAATGTTCACTTCTAATACATATATGAACAATTCATCATGTTCAATTATTTATCACATGGAGAGATCAAGCATCCTTCTAGTTAAATCCTAAAATTAGTGTAGAAAATGACAATTAAGGAAGGTCCATTTTGTGAAATTTGATTTTCTCAAATCCTTATGGTCAAAGGATTCTATGAGATTAGTAATCACATAAGTAGAACCACTATACTAATAACCGTTGGAGATACTTCAAGGTATCCAATCAACTAATTACAAGTTCATATTAATATCATAATTAAGGACTACTATGAAGATGATATTCGTATTCATTTTTCCTTTTTGCATATTGGAGTTCAAGTAAACTAAGGCATAACTGACATTGCACAATTGGTCATAGGGGAAATTTGTTGTAATGCTTTACCATGTAACTTGATCACATTGAAAAATATTCCATCTTATGTTGGATCAATCAAATATTCCATCATGTTATTGTTGTTTATTTGTGTAATTTGAGCTATTTGAATGAGTTTGACGTGTTGGCCTCTTGTTAAAGCTAGACTATGTTCTATGTCTGTTGCATATATTGTTAGTTTATTGAAATTTGCTTTCTAATGACTCTTTTTGTGTGCTATTCCCATGATGTGAAGGAGTGTATAGTATGGAAAAAGTTTAGTCTTCACCATAAGATGACAAGTCTACCAAACAAGTGAAGAGGGAATGGAAATATTCCAAAGATTGTGCTCTTGTATAGTGTATGGTCGAAGTAGGAGCTAGGGGCACTCACAATGCTAACACAAGGTTTAAAAGTAGATGTCTTCCTGAGCTGGAGAAGATGCTTGATGAAAAGATTCCAAACAATAGGATGAAGGCAAAGCCAAACCTAAAGTTATACGTTCAGACATTGAAAAAGGATTGGAGTATAGTATATGACATGGTCTAGAGTAAGCATACAAATGGCTTTGAATGGGATTCGATAAGGAACATGGTCATAGTAGAGAAGAGTGTCTAGGAGGCTTATATACATGTATGAATCATGAATTGCATCATTTTCTATATCATGTGCTTCGTATATGTTAGATACAACTTTTTTTTTTTTTTGTGACCATTTTTTTATCCATTCTTTGTAGACACATAAGGAGGTTGCTAATTTTACGAACAAAAGTTTCCCTTTTCTTCATGAAATGTCTATGGTGTATGCAAAGGACCGTATTACCAAACAGGACATACAAATAGCTGACAATGTACTAGAAGAACTACAGCAAGAGAAAGAGTAGGAGCAATAGTAGGAATAAGGCTCGTTACAAGATATGGAAGAAGAATTGCCAAATGAGAAGGAAGTAGAGGAAATATCAATTCATCAAAGAGCAATACAATTTAAGGGGAAGGGGAAGAGAGGCACAAATGGTAGTGAAACAATATTTGAATTGGCGTCTACATATAAAGAAATTCAAACACATTTGCAAGAGATGAAGTACACTATAGACAACGTAGTGAAGAGACTAACATCAAACAAAGCAAGGACAGATTTGCATGAGCTAGCAATGTTCCTTTTGGGAATTGAAGGTTTATCACAGATGGAGGTGTATTAAGCATTGGCCAAGATATCTCAAATCCCTAAAAATGTTGCAGTGCTTGATCTTCCACCTAAGCATTGTCTTCCTTTTGTCAAGGTGCTGCTGAACGAGCAATGAGTGGAGACATGTAACAATTGGATCCTGTTTTGGGCTGTATTGCGACTGCTATGTTGTTACCATTAACTCAATTTTTTATGTCATGGGCCATAGCTACCACTATCTTAAGCTTTTCTACACTATTTTTTGTTGCATAGATGTTTTGTATAAGTAGGAGTTAATTTAACCATTGGTCAACTTGAACGGGTTCATGTGTTCGGATTGTATATTTGTGTCATTTATATGAATGGGATGATAACGAATGAATTGTAGGTATTTGGTAACCCCAAAAGTTTTTTAGTTCATTATTCATGATAATAGATTATGTATTTTTGTTCATGTAGATTTATATCTTTAGTTATGGGTTTTCTATGAAAGGAGGCATTTGACGTGTATACGTATGATGTGTTGAAGTGTACTTGTGTACTGTAGTATATATGCTGATGTCACATATCATCTAGCTAGTGATTATTATAAATAGAATAGTAGTTGGTTAGAGAAGATATCCAAATACTTGAGGATTGAGATTCCCTTTTCCTTTGCTTTCTTAAGTTTGATTTAATGATTTTCATTTCATATATATTTTGTTTCTTCAATTCTTTCCTAATCTCTTTCTTAATGCAGATACCATCAGTAAGCAAGTGCATTTTAGTAATATCATCATGTTTGTATGATACTAATGTTGATTTTTTGTCAGTTTCATCATTTGTCAATAGGTATGACTCTTTTTAGCTTATAATCTCTACATTTATGTATAGTAGCACTTCAACAAAATTTCAATCTGGTGAGGATATGAAAACTTAACAAAATTAAAGCCTCCTTTCCAACCTTGAAAGGTATGGATAAAAAAGATAAATGAAGGAAACATTATAGATGATAACAGAATATAGATGAAATAATCTCAATTAAAAACTTCATGGAGACTAAGAGATTCTTGCAACCTAGATTTTTTATTTATTTAATGTTTATGTTTCTATTTCCTTCTACATCTTTCTATATATCAGTACAACAAAAGGAACTTATATATCAATTCTTTTATTTTCACCTCCTTCTCCTTTTGCTTTTCTAATTCTATCTACGTCACAACTATTTCTCTTGAAATTGCATAAATAAGCATAAGAATAATTTTTTTCCTTAATCTTATGCAAGGAGCATACAACTTTACCCAACAGAAGGATTTACTGGGAGAGGGAATATTTACTAATTATGTTGACAAGTGGCATAAGTAGAGGAAGGCCTCAAGCTATGAATTCTCAACTAAAGTATCTTCTTCAGAAATGCTATGAAGCTGGTGAAAGTGCAATTTGAAGTTGCTTCCAACAACCGAATAGTAGGCATACAGGTCTATTTTGAATTTTCATAATTCATGTATAACATATATTTGATATTAAAGTACTTGAAATAAGGAATGATGTTATTTTTTATGATCTATTCATGAAATCAATCTTGGATTCCATATTTAAAGTTGGATTCCATTTACTATTTCCATCCTCTTGTACAATTCCTTTTCAATCAAGATTGTTACTAAATATGGTTTGGACTATAGCAATTAAAGAGAAAAGAATTTCTACAAGTTAGAATATACCATAAATTTATATTGATTTTCCTTTCAAGAAATAGCATTACTTTTTGAACAATATCAACTCAACATCAGCGGCTATAGCCATTCATCTTCTCTATTTATGTTTGTTTCCATACTACTCATATCACAGCTAAAAAAACTAAGTTGCTTTGAGCAAGCTACAGTTGAAATACAAATGTTGGTGTAGTTTCATCTCCATTACAAAAAGGATTTGATTTAGTTCTTTTGTTAAAAAAAAAAAATCCATATTAATACCCATAGAGTCCATACAAGATCTCTACAAATGATGGTGTTATTTAAGATCATAATCAAGAATTTGTACTAGTTTTTGAAGCCTTTTATCGATTGAAAATGATGATAATGTTGTTTTCAAGTCTTCATTTTTCTTCATGTTTAGTTGATTATAGTACCATGAGACAAAGGAAGGGAAAGGTTGACTCATCCTCTATAATAAAAGAAAATACATGAGATAAAAGAAGGCCGAGCACCGTATGGGCACTTGTGGAGGGGCTAAATCTCTTATCCTGTGACAAGTGGTATCAGAGCTAAAGGTTCCAATCCAGAAGAGCCACCTAAATGCTACCTAGTGTGCTATATAGAAAAGAGTAGTTTTTGTTGACAATTGGACTCATATAGATAAAGCTTAAGAAGGAGCGACTACTAAGTGGAGGGCATCATTACTATAGAAGGGACAGTTGTGCTATAAGCAGCATTGCAACAAGAGTTTGTTCAAATCTTAAGAAAATGAAGAGGTAAACTTCAAAGGGTTGACCTTACCATTGGGTTACTCAACAAGAGGCGACCTTGGAGGACAAGAAGAGAGGATGTGGGTAAGGGAATGCTTATGGAAGCCTTGGAGTCCTGGTAAAGATGATCTTAGCATAAAGTTGGGCAATGGAGATATGGAGTCAATGATCTCAAGGAAAAGGGTAATGGTAAAGAGTTAGCCTTACAATGAGGGCGTCGTAGATTTAGGTGAGGGAGAATGTCATAGTCCATGTTTTGAAGGGAAGTAGGGGTGTTCAATTTGGGGCTTAATACAAAGCGAGTAATGTTAGTTGGCGGTTTGTTTATAAGGTTAGGCAGTCTCTTAAGGCAAGGTTGGCCACCTGTAAGTAAACTAGTTAGGAGTTGATACCGCTCTCCTAATGATGGCCATAGTAGGCCAAAACCAGTTGAGAAGTTAGACATCTCTTATCATATAGAGGACGGTGACAATGCCAGTCAGCACTCCTAAAGTAGGAGAGGCTTGGAACAGTTTTGGAAAAATAGGAAAGGAAAGGCTATCTCATCCTTCGTAATTAAAGAAAATACATGAAGCAAAGGAGGGTTAAGTGCTAATGAACACTTATGGAGAGGCCAAATCTCCCGTCCTGTGACATAAGTAGGTTTTTTGGTAACCTATTGTATTATAAATTTAGGAGAAGGGGGAATTGAACCCGATACATCCCATTAGAAATCAATGTTCATGCCACTAAATTGCAACAAAATTAAGTGCATAGGTAGACTAATCACCTTTTATTATTTTTAAGTATCATTTGGTTCGTTAATGCATTTTTTTTCCCTATTAGTCGAATGCAATTTTCTTCCACAATAGTCATGCATGCAATTTGGATGTTTTAATTTGACCATATTAATATTATACTTAATTTTTGCATATATAATGTGGGGGTGTGTCTAATAGTCTTAATTGTTTGTTACATGCTTGATATTTTTATAAGCATAATAGATCCTAAGAAATTGGTGATTCTTGAAATCATTATTTTATTCCCTTTTTTTATTATTATTACTTCTACCCTAACCAAACTTAGAAAAACAAAATATTTTCAAGCACCACCTTCAAAGTTTATTCTTCATATTGATACAAGAGTAAAAGTTTCATGACTTTTATATTCCTTTCTTTTCTTTTCCTTTTCATAAATTTCCTTCATTTTCACTTAAAAGTTAAAACATAATACATATAGCTTCTATAAAATATTAATTTTAAGATGGTTTCCAATAGCGAAAGGTAGATTATTATTACAAATCTTAGAAACATCAACTATCCTTCTCTTATGTGAAATATGAAAACTATCTGCTAAGATCATGATCTATCATATGTTCTTATGCTACAAAGAAGAACAATAGCTAGAATAGAGTGTATAAGTTTAGAGATGGAGAGAAATGTTATGAAAGAGGCATTGGTTTAAAGAAAATGACTGTCTAATTAACTCAAAAGAAATGGAGCTATTTTTACAACCTATAGTAGCTAATTAACTAACTAACTAACTAACACCCTAATAGCTAAAACTACTAAACAACTGGAAAATAAAATTTGACGTGCAATAAAATAAATACAATCAATAAGCAATAATGTTATCATCCCCTCCTTAAATTGGTGATACTTGAAGAGCTAACTTGGACCTTAGAAACACCAAATGATGCTCTGGTAATGACTTCGTGAACAAATCTGCAAGTTGAAGTTTAGAGGGAACATGTACTGCGACTAGCAAGCTTGATGCAATGTAATCTTGCATAAAATGCACATCAATATCAATATGTTTTGTGCAAGCATGATGACATGAGTTAGTAACAATTAAGATGGTGGATTTGTTGTCACACTTTAAGGGTATTGGTAAGAAAATTGGAATAAATAAATCTTGTAGTATATATGAAGTCTATAAAACTTCCTTGGTTATTGAAGCAAAGCTACAGTCTTCTACTTTTGTTGAAGAGGTGGAAACTATACTTTGCTTCTTTATCTTCCATGAAACCAATGTAAACCCTAAGAAGATGCAATACGCACTTATAGATTTGTGATCTAATAAGTCTGCTACACAATTTGACTTAGAATACGTATGAGGATTAAGTTCATTAGTTGTGAAAAGAAAGCATTCTCCCTAAAATCACTTAGGTAAGTTTGCATATAATCTAAGTCCCTAGATGTCTCTAATAAGTGATAGTGTTTCCTTTCTACTCTATCATTTTATTGTAAAGAGTTTGGTGTAGTGAGTTGTTGCAAGATACCATAACCACTTAGAATTTCTTAACAACTTCTCGAAATAAATTATCCTTTATTGTCTATCCTAAATATTTTTGCTATTACTTGAAAATGACTAATTACATACTTGATGTACTTATCAACAATAGTGCACACTTAAGACTTATGATGCAACAAGTAAGTCTAAGTAGCTGTAAAGATATCATCAACGATGGTGAGAAAATAACTAGCTCCACATAATGAAGGCACATGATAAGGGCCTTATACATCAATATGAAGTAATTTAAAGCAAATGAAGCCCTATTAGAACTAGATTGGAATGGAATTTTGTGAAACTTAGCTTGTTGACATGTAAAACACTTGAAATGATTGAAATTGAAGTTTCTACAAGCTTTTAAATGTTGTAACTTGGAGACTGAACTATGACCTAACCTATCATGTAAAAGTTCAACATCTTTATTATCCAAAAAAATGAGTAGTAGTAAACAAAGAAGTATCAATGACATCTATGGAATTAATAGAAAATTTCTCTAGCTTAGAACTAAAAACATATAATCCATTCAAAACTTGTGTAGTCATCACAACAGCACTAGAATTCTAGTCCTAAAAATAGCAAGAGTGAGGGTTAAAAATGGCTTATAAAGGCTAATGTTGTAATAATCTCTAAATAGACAGTAGGTTGTAAGAAAACTTTGGAACATAGAGCATACGTGAAAGAGTTAAAGAAGGTGAGATCTAAATAGTGCCTACTTTAGTGGTTGGGAGCATGTTTCCATTTGGCAATTTAATGAATATAAGATGAGAAAGATTATAGACATCAAGCAAAAGATCAAAGAATGGTGTAGGTGTTATGAGGCCCTAGTATCCATTATCCAAAGCTCCTTCTTATTATTTTCAGCTGTAGAACACAAAGAATTAACACAAGAGTTCATAGAAGTACTTGCTTATGCCACATTCATAGCACATGCATCCTCCTTTTCTTTCATCATCCTAAACATTTCCTAAATAATTTCCTGCATAAACTGCTTCTCAAGATTTTTGTTATGAGATTCAATACCTCTACTAGTTGTAGGAACTCGTCAAGTGGAGTTTCTGATAAAAAAGCACACTGATTAGTCAAGTCTTGGTGATATCCAACCGCATTCACTTATCTTCCCCTATTAGCAATCTTTCTACCCTTGAACTAGTCGGGATACCCTATAAGTTTGAAACATGATTCCATGCTATGCCCTTTAAACTTACAATGCTTACATATTAAGCCTTTCTTAAACTTCTTCTTGTTAGCAAATCCATTAGCATTCATTACAGCAAGTGAGGAACTAAACTTATTAGCTTTGAAGGCAGAAACATCCTATTCTATGCTAATTAGTCCATAGACTTAACTGTGCTTCTTTAATTGTTGTACAAGATAGTAGGCACGATTCATTGAGGGAAGTGGTTCCATAAAGAGAATTTGGTTCCCAATTCCCCCATAAGCTTCATTAAGACCCATCATAAATTGCAAAAATTGATTTTGTGATTCAAACTTAACTATTTTCTCCTTAAGTGCACATGTGCAATACTCCATTTTACTGCATTTACATGTTGGAAATGAATGCAACTCTTGAAACTCAAGCAAACATCTTTTGAGCTTATTAAAATAAATGCTAACAAATTGATTATTCTGTCTCAAATTCACTATTTCATGTTGTATTTGAAAAATTAATGGACCATTTACTATTCCATATTGCTCCTTTACCTCTTACCATAGCTCAAAGGCGAACTTGGTGTATAAGAAATTTTGTGTCGTATCATTAACCATAGAATTAAGAATCCATGACTTAACAATATAGTCACATTGATTCTGCTTGACTAAATCAATTGAATTTTCATCTGGTTTTGTAATCGTACCATCAATAAATCAAATTTTAACTTTTGCACCAAGTCCTAATTTCACCAACTTACTCCTTGAAACATAGTTAGTTCCACTAAACAAAATATTTCCAATGCATATCCTAAGGTTGTTGGAACTAGAAATATATTATGAATTATTGATTGCTAATTCTAGTTGTTGATTCATATTTGAACAAATGAAACAGGCTGGAAAGAAAACTATAGAAATTTATAGAGCTAAGATCCAAATACCTAGTAAGTGCTCTGATACCATGTGTAAAATACGAAACTATCTGCTAAGATCATGATCTGTCATTTGTTCTTATGCTACAAAGAAGAATAATAACTAAAATAGAGTGTATAAGTCTAGAGATGGAGAGAAATGTTGTGAAAGAGTCTTATAGTTTAAAGAAAATGACCGTCTAATTAACTTAAATGAAACAAAGCTATTTATACAACCTATAGTAGCTAAGTAACTAACTAGCTAACACCCTAACAACTAAAACTACTAAACAGTTAGAAAATAGAACAATATAACAGGAAAATAAAATTTGACATGTAATAAAATAAAGGGAAAAGCATAAAAAAGTCCTTAATGTTTCATGTTTTTACAAATCAATTCTTAATCTTTCATTTAGTTCATTTTAGTTATTAACCTTTTTCATTTAGTTCAAATAAGTCCTTCTGTTAACTCTGTTAAATTTTCTATTACTATGTATACATATCAGTATATAATTGGTTTATGTAAGTATAAAAAAGTCTATAACATTTAGCTATATATACGAATCAGTCCTTAACGTTTAGCTATATATATAAATAAGTCCTTAATCTTTTTCATTTAATTTATTTTGGTTCTCAACGTATCCACACATAACAGAAAACCTAATGAAAGGACTTTTTTGTAAATTCATTACAATGTTGAAGACTAAAATGGACTAAATGAAATGTTAATGACTAATTCGTATATATATGTAAATGTTATGGACTTTTTTGTACTTACCCCTAAAATAAATACAATCAGTAAGCAGTAATTTTATCACCTCCTATCTATCTCTAACTCCACCATCACCTAGTTAGGCACTAGGTAAACATAGTATACATTTGGGGCTTGGGTATTAGCAAATGAAGAAAAATAAATCAACCGCATCGATGCACTTAACGGGCCAATAAGCTAATATAAGGAAGTAGTTAAAGTGATGAGTAGTTGTAGTCAATAATAACAAAAAAAAAAAATTGAAATAAGGAAATGATTAAGGAGATTATTTTCCTCCTTTATTAGTATTATTTAAAAATAAAAAAAAATTTACATCCCATTAGAAAAGGGCATGTGCTACTTGGAACCGCTCCACTAGATTTAAGATTCAATCGAACCCTAAGGTACAGGTCAAGACCTAATCTTGACCTTATGAGTGTTAAGTTGGTCTTGAACCTCAATTTTAGGCCCTCAACCTAGATAGCCAATGCAAACACTTTTAATAGCTACTATTATAACTAAATATGGTTCAAGATAGTCACTACAAACCATAAAGAGGTAAGCATAGAGAAAGAATTCAATTGGTACTATATGTTATGTAGAATACACATGTATTGTATAAATATCAATAAAATATTACCATATATGATGGGTACAAATCACAGGTGGTAATTGATTTAAAAATTTCTCATATAATTATCATACATATTAATATTTTATTAGTATTTATATGCCGTATAAATACAACATGTGGCTTATAATACCCAATAAATCTTTTGGGGTTAAAAATAACAAGTTTACTATAAAATAAAGCAATGCAACTTGAGTTGGATGAAAATTACTATGCTCTAATAGTCAAACATCAAAATCTTCCTGGGAGAGAAGCTTAACTAGAATGCTGCATGGAAAAATTCTAGTAGATTTTTGTTATAAGATACACTATCATTGAAATGTTACATAATTGTTCCAGTTTTGTAATTTTAACCATAAAAGATAGTTTTGCTCATTATTTGTGGTCAACTATAGTTGTGTTTTATTTATTTTCTTAATCTTACAAACTAAACTTAGCATTCATAGAAAAATGTCCGTTTGTGTCATAGAATGCTTTTTTCAATTTAATGGTGTATGTCTTTTAAAATAGTCTAGATTATGGCTCCCTCCATTCAAATTGAAGTAAAAGTACGACTCATATTGATTCGGGATCAAGATAAGAGATACCATCTTTCAAATCCTCAATTAATTAGATCATTATGAGCTCCAATAGTCAACCTAAAGAAGAGGGGAAGATAATGAATATGAAACCATAAGACATATTTAAGCTCAAGCATTTGAAAAAAAAAGGTTGCTTAAGCTTAAACTTATCGAGACAAACTTTACCAACTTAATCAGGTGAAAAATCTTGTGCTTGGAGTAATTAACATTTACACATGCAAGTGATGATAATTTTCTCTATATCCTTATCAATCAAATGTTGCTGTAAAGAAGTCTGGAAACTATACTTTCATCAATCACTCTTCATACGTAACAACTAATATGTAATTAGAGAGATAAAAAAGGCTATCCATAAGTTTAAAAATCTAAATGAAATTCAAGATCTGACGAAATGTGTGTCACAAAAACTAATGAAGTGATGCAATAAGAACGCCTTATAATTAATAAAGCACGTATGGATAAGGAGACGAAGGACTTTTAAGTAAAAGGATAATGTTCTTAATTCGTAAATTTAATTTTGGTGCTTATGGTAATGCTCATATAGGGATGAAAGTGAATTCTTAGACAATCTCAGTCAATAACAAAAGAGACCTAATTTGCTTGTCTTGTTGCTACATCGAAAGATATCATGACAAGGAAAATAATGGCAAGCTCATTATTAGAAAATAGAAATCCTGCCACAACCGAAGTTCGTTTCTATTGGCAACTAGCTTCATAATGATTTAGTTTGTAGAGGTGGATCATGAAATTAAATTATTAATTGGGCCCAATGATATTATAGAAATTAGTTTCATCTTCAAGAACATCTAATTTAAGCAAATTATATACTAAATGAAATCTGCATAAGGTTTTTATGGCGAACCGTATATTATGACAATAGAGGGAAAGAAAAATTTGAATATGTTATATCCCTATGATGGAGAATAGTATTCATACCAACCAAGTTACAACATTCCAGCACATGAGGTTCTGATACAACCATGCAAGATAAAATTATTTGATTACTATAACTCCTAAGTACTATCTTTCTTCTTCACTACTAGTATTGATTGAGAAAAATTACTAGTATTATGCTGAAAAGCTTCTCGTTCAAGCATTTCTTTAATCAACTTCTTCATCCCATTTTTCTACAAATAGTAACCATAAGGGAGAATGCTTATAGGAGGCATCTCCTTAGGCAAATGCATAAAATATTGAACATTGCAAATTGCTTAATCGCTTAACAGAATCTACCCATCACCTTTGAAATATAGGAGTTATTACTAGTACATAATAATAAAGAAGGTTGCACCAATCACCACAACTAATGATACGAAATTTCCCAAGGAACCAATTGCTACCTGCCTTGCAAAACTATAGAATCTCTTCTATCATCGAAAGTCATTTTAAGTGTAGAGCAATCTAGGTGATGGGTATTATCAACCCTTGGAGCAATTGGATTCCTAAAACCACTTCAACCCTCATATTGGTAATTCAAAAGAAAGAAAAGATTCCTCTAACATCATAACCTTTAATAATCAAGGGGATGTCAATACTTTATCTCTTACACATGACAATTTGAACCCATTCCCTTACTAACGCTTGAAATTTAGTAGCAAGAAGCATTCTCAAACCTGATTTCTTTACAAGACATTCATGTAAAATGTCATGCATACTATTTAAGTCAACTTTGAAGAAATATACCATTTCTTTTTGTAACTGTATGGGCTTGAGCATGCACATCACATTACACCTGATTGAGTAGAGCAACTCGAGTTGCATATATAGGATTATCGAGTAGGGAACGGTAGAAAGGAGCAATAGGTGATCTTTAAGGGTCTAACATAGGTTATGATAAGTAGAGAAGGTCAATAGTATTAAACTCTACAACCGATGATAACCAAAAAGTACTCTTGATATGATCAAATGTTTGATCATTTAAGATGAGAATCTGACAGCATAACAACATCTATGCCAAAATTCTCTTTTGTCCAAATGAAGGAGGGATTGGGACATTTATAGGAGTTAACCATTGATCTCATCCATTACATTGAGATGATGATCAATGGCTAATATTGACCTCTTCCTCAATAGATCTCGAAATGGGCTTCCTCTTAATATTTAGACTCAATAAAGTCCTTATTTTTAGTATAAGCTAAATTGAGAAAGATTTGTATCAACTAAGTCAACCCAATGAATCCTGTTTCAAGCTCACCGTTACAATCCCACATAAAAAAGCAACATAGACTAAGTGTTGTATTTAAATTTAAAGGGTTTTCCCACCTATCAGGCTAATCTTTTGGGTTGGGCTCTCTCATTAGGCTTAGGTCATAACATTTGGTACTTTCGTTAAGAGGGTCAATCCCATAGAAGGGGTGATCCAAAAAAGGAGTAACCTTAGAGAGGATTACCTAAGCTATCCAAAGTAAGCAGTTCAGAGTAAAAGTTACTTAGAGTAGGTAGTCTAAAGTAAGCCAACATAGGTGTTAGCTTTCAAAAGGAGGTGGTAATATTACAAATTTAACATAAACTAAGTATTGTACTTAAATTTAAGGAGCTCTTCTACTTATTAAGCTAGTTTTTTAGGTTAAGCTCTCCCCTTGAGCTTAAGTCATAACACTCACTATGTTAAATCTTTCTTGATCATATAGAATACATGGGCTTGACTCTTTAGATACAATTACCTTAAGCCAAGAGATTCAAATCCATTTAATTAATGAGGTCAAAATCTAATTTTAGATTTAGCCCATTATACCTTTTTAAATAGAAAATCCTATACATCATTAGGTAGAAGATGCCAACCTTGAATTTTATTAAAAAGAATAATGAATAAGCTGGGGGGGAGGGGGAGGGGTAGGGTGGTGTGGCAGTGGGGGAGGAGAGTGTTGCTTTTAGACATAGGACGCTAGCTGAACCAACTTAGTACTATCGGTTCACAAGTCACTAAATTATTAAACCATAATAAGCTTAGGAGATGCTAGCTTTGGCTAATTCACTTGAACCATTGGTTCATGGAACCAGTCCAATGGCTATTAAACCAGTATTTCAATATTTTTTTTCCAACGATTTTCTAGATATATTTATATATGTTTAACATGCATATATATATTTATATATAATATTCACATATATTTACATAAATTCATATATGTTTTTTATATATTAATATATATTAATATGTTTTAATCTCTTAGATAAATACATATACTAATCTATATGAATATATATTTTGCATATGTATACACATTTTTTGTCATTTTTATTTTCTAATTAAGGTGGACCGAATCAATGGGTCGACCCACTAGCTTAACGGGTTCTTAAGGCTGAACCGCCTTGATATGCCAAGCCTGTCGGGTTGTTGGACTGTTCAGGATTAGCCTAGCTAAACCCAATCAATTCAGTAAATCAGTAGATTGATTTATGATTCAACTCTAATTCAATCTCAAATCTAGTTGCTCCCTCACAAAATCTGTAAAGGAAAAAGAGGGTGTGACTACTACCATAGATCCATGAACCTAAAAGGACTAAAGGCGAAAGCCTTTACTAACTAGTTACACCCGATGGTTTTATGAGGTATTTTGTGATAAAAGAACAATGACAAGTCTTTTTGAGTAGGCAGCATTCCAAGAAGGCTATCAAAGGATAGAGGAACTGACTTTTGGAGTTGAAAGTGACTTCCACATTATGAGTGTGTGTATCCTATTCATTTTGAGCTTGGTACGGCTTAGCTTATGTTACGATCTTTCTGTAATGTATTTATTTCAAATCAAAACGTTTATGTTGTTCCAAAACATTTGCAATTGTTTTGTATGTACCAACGTTGTTATTTTAATCTTGTGAATTTATAATTTTTCTTCGAAATTATATTAAATAACCTCCAAAACTTTAACTTATATGTAGATATATCCCTTAACTCTTAAATGTTATAAATAAATTCTTAAATTTTGATAAATTAGGATTATAGAGAACACTAAAAGGAAAAAGTTTTCTAATTTGGGATGTTTAAAGTACATTTTGCTAAATTCCAAAGAGTATTTCTTCATCAAAATTGAAGTTTTAGGATGTTATTATAATTCTTAGGGTTATCTAACATTTTATTAAAATTTAAGGGAGTTTATAGTATTTAAAAGTTTATCCATAAATCCAAATTTCAAACCTAAATCAAAATTTAAATGGTTATTTGCAAATTTTTTTTTTTTAAATGACAATGCGTTTAGTTTTTAGTCTTTATACCATTGAGGCATTCCTTGTATCTCGCTTAAATCAAATCATAACACACATGCTTCAATAAATCATGTGATTGAATGGACGGGGGAAGGGAAATTTTAACAATGGGTTTAAAAATATACAAGAAAATCTAGGATGTTTTCACAAACAAATGGAGTGGATGAAATATGAACGCCTTGGTATTGATAAAGTAAACATAAGACAAGGAGATGAAAGACTTTTAGAATTTTAATGAAAGGATAATGTTAATTCATAATCGATTTCAGTGCATGTGTTCACCTTATGGATGAAACTTAATGCTTCGGCAATCTCAATCATTAACAAAAGAGACCTTAAGGCTGCTTCTCTTGTTGCTAATTTGAAATATATCAAGACAAGGAAAATAATGGCGAGTTCGTTATTAGAATATAGAAGCCGGCCTGCCACGACCGCGATGTTTCTATTTTTTCTTTTTTCTTATTTTATTTTATTTTTTTGCCACTAGCTCAAAAATAACTGAATTTGTAGAAATCGATCATGAAATTGAATTAGTATATATATGGATCCGATGTTATTGAAGAGATATTACTCCATTTTTCAGATATCTAATTTGAGTAGGTGGTTATGCAGTTAAGTACTATATATTATATTGAAAAATGACACCAAGATTTTATGCCTTATATATATATATAAGAAAAAAATAAGTTAAATCTCTGTAAGATAAATCAATATTCATATCAACTGAATTATGTGGTTCTAATACAACCATACCAGGTAGGAATATTTCATTATACAGTAATCGGAATATAAATAAATATTTTGAAAATCATATCACTGGTAATTTCATTTACATGAAATTGCCAGCTAAAGCGCATGAAAAAATTAAGAAAAATACATATACTGCCTAGAATAGCAAATGAATGAAACACGATCAGAAGAATAAAACAAAGGAGGAGCCTAGAGATGGTTGACTGTTTAAAGAAGCGGAGAGAGGCAAAAGGAAGCTCCTGAGACCGGAAAACCGAGGGGTGCGTGGTGCCAGGGGCTGCTGTCGCGACCGCAGCTGCTCCGTCAGGCTGGCCAGAGCCGTAGCATATTCCGCCACTAGCTCCGCCATTAGGGTCACCTTCATCATCCTCGTGAAATGCTTGAAAATGAGTTTGTTTCTCTCTGAAACTCTCTTTATATGACAAAAGGACCTAACGTAACGCGAAGCTCAATGCGTGAAGGCTTGAAAGTCTCTGGAGAATAAATAAAAAGACGTGTATTTGAAGAAAACGTGCGAAAACTGGATTTTGACTCCCATGTGTATATATGCCTAAATATAGATTCAATTCAATTTCATCATCTTGTTGTAATCGTGATTACTTTCTCGAACTTTCTAAACTTGCCTTTTCGGTTTCTATGGATTTCTACTCTTTAACTTTGGCTTTTCATCTCTCTTTTCTCTCTCCTTTTTTTTTTATTAATTTATTTATGATTGCAAACAATATTCTTCTGTAAACTTTTCAAAGATTGCTTATCTTTCTATAATTTTTGAAATATAAAAGCAACACCATCTTAAATATTCAATTAAAAGTTATAACAATTTAATAGGATAATTATATATTTATATATACTCTAAATTAATAGTTTAAAAGGCCGTGTATTTGCAATTTGAGCATTTTTACATTTTAATAATTTTGGGCTAATAATCAAATGGATTTAACTATTAAAAATAGGACAATTTAAAGGGAAATGATTTAATGGTATTAATATACCACGTAAATAGATCAGCAACGTATAAATTTGTAGAAATATAATTACTTTGTATTTATTTTACAGTTGGATATTTGGTATATAATTTAGTTAGTTACTGTCATTTCTATTATGTTTAGTTTGTTACTTATTCTTATTCATTTAGTTAGGGTTAGTTTTACACATGTACATAGTATAAATAGGCTATTATACATTTGCTCATTATCAATTCCAGTATTCATCATTTTACATTCTTGTTTCCTTCTTCCATACATTTTCTCTCAAACACATACTAGTCATATACACTTTCTCAAGGGAATTCAAGTTAAGTGATCAATGTTAGAGTTGGACTACAACTCTTCACATTACATTAGAGCCAAGGATAAGGTAATATCTTTATCTATTTGCTTCAAATCATGAGTTCTTTAGTAGAATCTATTGGAAATGCTATAGTAGATTCATCGATTTCGGATCCATTGTTTTTGTCCATTCTGATAATCCAAATACGGTGATTCAAACTTTGATTTTTAATGGAAATAATTTCTTAGGTTGGAATTGGTCAATTAGACTAGGGCTTAGGGTGAAATTGAAACTAGGGATCATAGATGGGTCGATTAGAAAACCTAGTGATGATTCTTCAGATCTTGTTCGATGGTTACGTTGTGATTATATGATATGATGCTGGTTATTGAATTCTATGAATGCTGAAACAGCTTAGAATTTTACCTACACTTCATCAACTAAACAACTATAGGACGAAATAATAGAACAATATGGGATTTCAAATGGTCCTTTAGTGTTCAAGTTACAATACGATATATGCAATCTTAAGCAATATGATCAAAGTGTTAGTGTTAATTATAGTAAACTCAAGAAATGTTGGGATGAGTTGCAATAAGTTTAACTATATTCTCATTATATTTGTGGTTGTATGGATGCTTCTTCTTGTAATCTGCATGATAAATTGGTTGATTTAGAATCACAAACACAACTAATCCAATTTCTCATGGGTTTCAATGAAGTGTATGACAATATTTGTAATCAAATCTTGTTTATGGAGCCCATGCCATCTATGAGTAAAGCCTTTTATTTTGTTCAGCAAATTGAGAAACAAAGAGAAGTCTCATCTGTTATCTTTGCTAAATCTAATGCTTTAGCTTTTGTTATACGAAGTAAGGTTGTTGGGACTGGTAGTAAAAGGAAGAAATTGAAATGTAAGGTAACTTATAAGCACTGTAAAGCTGATGGGCATTCAATTGAAAATTGTTTTCAATTGATAGGGTATCCCGAATGGTTTAAAGGGAAATGTGTTACCAAGGGTAAAGTTACAAGTGCTAATGCTGATCTTTTTGAGCTGAATGTTAACAATACTCCACTTGAGCATGTTCTTACAAATTCATGTGATGGAGATCAACAACATCAGACTCATGTTGACTTCAATGATCTTCAGCTCATGTAAAGTATGTGTTAGGAGCTTATGAAGTTTATGCAAAGGAAGGATAGTCAAGCTTGTTCTTTGGTGACGGCCAATAGTGTGCATTTTACTAGTATGTTTCATGCTCATACTCTTTGCTTTAATGTTCTAAGCAATCATTTGGATTCTTGGATAGTAAACATTGGTGCCACAAACCATATGACACCCTCCCGCACCATTCTACATGATGTTGTTAACCTTTTATACCCTATATGTGTTAACTACCTAATGGCATAGAACTTATTGAGGTTCTATTTTCTTAAGCCCCATACTTGTTATACATAATGTCTATTTGATACCAACTTTCACATACAATCTTCTTTCTATACATAGTCTTGTTTGTGACAATCACTTATGTGCTCACTTTAATGCTTTTGAGTTTACTATATAGGACCAGAAAACTAGGACAATAGTGGCCAAGGCAAAGGCAATCAACGGGCTTTATGTACTGCAAGTAACAAAAGATCAATAACCTTGTGATGTGATTAGTTCTTTACTCAATTCAACTTGTCTTTCAGAAATTTTGAATTGTTCTTCATCCTCCATTTCTCTTGAATTGTTTCATTCTAGACTAGGTCATAGTTCTTTGTCTAAACTAGAACATATTGAAGCTTGTAAACAATTTCGTTTACAAAATTTCTCTTGTGATGTATGCCTTGAAGCAAAATTTCACAAGTTACCCTTTAATAAATCTGTTCACATGTCTCAAGTTGCCTTTGAGTTGTCACACATGGATGTTTGGGGTCCTTATAAAGTTGCTTCTTTTATAGGTGAGGGATATTTCTTAACAATTGTTGATGATTACACCAAGTCCACTTAGACTTTTCTTCTTCAACATAAGAGTCAAGTGACTTCTGTTCTTTTTAGGTTTCTTGCTTACATAGACAACCATTTTTCAGCAACCCCTAAGTTGGTACATAGTGAAAATGGTTCTGAATTTTTGTCTAGCCAATGTTAGTCTATCTTTTCAAACTTAGGCATTGTTCATTAGAAAACCACTATTTATACTCCCAAACAAAATGGGTGAGTTGAAAGGAAACATCATCATCTTTTAGACACTACACGGGCTTTATGTTTACATGCTAAGTTGCCTAAAAGATTTGGGAGAGAGTGTATTCTTACTACCACCTATTTGATAAATAGGATGCCCAAAGCTATTTTAGGATGAAAGTCACCTTAAGAAAATTTGTTTGGTTAAGCTCCTTCTTATGACTATCTACGAGTCATGGTTTGTGTCTGTTTTGTTGCTAAACATCCTGTTCCTAAGGATAAATTTGAGTCAAAGGCTCTCAAATGCATTTTTCTTAGCTATGCTTTTAGTCAAAAAGGCTATAGTTATATGACATTAGTCATTGTCAAACACTTGTTTCCAAAGATGTTTTTTTTTTTTTTAAACACATTTCCCTTTTAAACAATCTCCATTATCATCTTCAACTGCTAATGTTTCACCCGATTTTTCTATTTCTTGTTCACCCTTAACATTTGAGTATCCTTCTACTTTGTCCCCAAACACTTTGTCACATACATGTTCTTATGATTAGTCTTTCACTAATCATGATTCTGCATTCTTTCCTGATCCATCTTCTATTGATTAGTCTTCTTCTCTTGTTCCTACAGAACAATTATATGGCTAACACAAGCATTCTAATAGAATCAAACATACTCTACAATGGTTAAAAGACTATCCACTCTCATACTAATTTCCCTGTTACTAATTTGTCTAGTTAAGCACTACCCAATGTTACTTCTTCCCCTTATCCCTAGTTTACTTTATCTTCCTTCCTTTCAATCCTACCCTATTGATTTTATGGCATCACTTGCTAAGGTATCTGTTGTTCAAGAGTTTAATAATGACTTAGAAGCATCTAAGTTAAAAGAGTAGCAAATAGTTATGCAAAATAAGCTTATTGCTTTAGAAAGTAATGATACTTGGGAGTTGACCACTTTACCTAAAGGTAAGAAGGCTATTAGATCCAAATGGGTTCATAAACACAAATATCAACTTAATGGGATGATTGAACGATACAAGGCTCATCTTGTAGCAAAGGGTTTCACTTAAGTTGAAGGTCAGGACTTTCATGACACCTTTTCACTAGTAGCACGAGTGGGCATAGTTTGGATTTTGTTAGCCTTGGTTGTTGCATCTTCTTGGCCTCTTTTCCAAGTGGATGTAAACAATGCCTTTTTTCATGATCATTTAGATGAAGATATTTATGTGATTCCCCCACTTGAATACGATAAAGCTTCATCTAATTAAGTGTGCAAATTAAAAAAAATCATTGTACGAATTGAAACAAGCTTCTAGGTAGTGGAATCTTGAAATTTCAAGATTTCTTGTTTCCTTAGGTTTTTCCTAATTAGCTCATGATGTGTCTTTGTTTACTTCTCACACTAATAATTGTTGTGTTTCTATTCTTCTATATGTCGATAATATGCTTATCACAGGGTCAGATGCTGCCTTTATTACTCATGTTAAGTGTTGTCTTAATGAGAAGTTCACCATAAGGGATCTTGGTTTTGCTCATTTCTTCCTTGGTCTTGAGTTATGTCAAACAGATCAAAGATCTCTTATTAATCAGTGTAAATTCCTCATGGATGTCTTACATGATGCTGGTCTTTCAAGGGCAAAACCTACTATTTTTCCAATGTAGCTATGTTTGTCTTTTGATAATATTATTGGTGATCTCTTGTCTAATGCTTCCTTTTATGGTAGGTTTGTTAGACATTTGTTGTATGCATCTTTAATGAGGCCTGATATCTCTTATGTTATCCATCGGTTGAGCCAATTCCTTACTCATCCATGCAAGCATCATTTAGATGCCTTATTTTACTTATTATGCTATCTTAAGGGCACTATTAGTTATGGCCTTTTCTATTTAGCTGCTAATTTCCTTCTCTTAAAGGGTTTTTTATGATTCTAATTGGGGCTCTAGTTCTATGGACAGGTGCTCCTTATCAAGTTATTATGTAATGCTTGGTGATACATTTGTTACTTAGAAAACTAAAAAACAACCTACTGTAGTTACATCTACTATTGAGGCTAAATATAGGAGTTTGGGTGTTGCTACCAAGGATTTGTTATGGGTTTCTTATATTTTGCGTAATCTTGGCTTTTCAGTAGAATTTCTAGTTCCTTTAATTTATGATAATACGTTTGCCCTACAAATAGCTTACAACCCTTGTTTTATTGTACAGACTAAACATATTGATGTTGAAGCTCATTTTCTTCATGATCATGTTGCATTTGGTTTCTTAAAGCTTGAATATATTCCTTCCACAATTCAAGTTGCTAATATTTTTACCAAGGCCTTGTTTGCTTCTCAACTGCAAAAGTTATGCTTTAAGTTGGGCATGTGGGATGCTCTAACTTGAGAGGAGGGGTTGGGTGTTGTCGGGTGTCACGCCCCGAAGCGGCAGAGTCGTAACAGTCCCGCCGTGTAAACCACCCTAAGATAGAAGTTGGCCTCACAACCGCTATCCTAGACCTGATCTACACAAGGCGTCCACAACTAACCCGCTTTGAAGTAGACAATTTGTAATTTAAATAAATCATTTACCTAAGAAAGTGAGAAAAGTTATATAGAATCACTATAATTCCGTTATTACATTAATCAGAAATGAAAAGTAAAATATGTGTTGATTCTTCGATGTTTTTCCTCACTCCCCAGGATCCAGCAGTTGCTAGCTTCAGAGTATTTGTTTGCCGCTTCTTAGCCAGCACCTGCACGACGTCTATAGGGATGTGAGCAACCACAGCTCAGTAAGTAGGGACGGAGGACTTAAAACTATACCATACACACAACAAGGTTTTCAATCACTTATTAAGTGCAATGCATGTGCAAGCAAATGCCATCGCACGACGTTGTCCGGCCCGTCGTGAGATTAGAGAAATTGCGCCCGCTCTAATCCGGGTTGAGGAGTTACCGTTAATGCAACAGCTCACGACCAAACCCAGGCTTGTGTAATGGAGACCTTGCTCCTCCCGCGACTACCTTCGAACCACTGTCTTCATCCCCGCCGCGACCTCCTCTCCTGTCACTTAGTTCGACTGAGGATGAAGAAGGGACCATTTTGCAATCCTGCGCTATCCCTTCCGAAGGGGTCGGTATTTGGCCGGAGAGTCCTAAATCCCCTAACGGGTTGCCATGCATGCTCGATTATGATTACTGGTCGTATATTTGATTAGGTCCAATTTAGGGTGATCAATCATTACATACAATTCATATAGTATGTACCAGAGCAACAAACAGAATCATGGCATCACCCATAATCAAGCACATGCATACATTCAACTATCTAACAAGCACAACCAAGCATAATCTTAAGCCTCCAAAATACAGCATCGTATTAATCCCAACTTACCTCAACTCCTCGCTCGCTCACTCGAGGTCCGATCTGCTCAGGCCATCGCCGGTTATCCCTATAACACGAACGTGGTTTCAGCTTTTCATATAACTATTATAGGTTCGTTTTATCCTATAATGCTTATTGTTAGGTTTTGTTTAAGGTTTAATATGCCCAATTATCTAGGTATTAAGTCTTTTACAATTATTCTAGGTTTGGGGTTAGGTTCAGGTTCGGTTTTCGCATCGATTTCTAAACCAGGTTTTTAGTTCGATTTTTAAGTAGCGTTTTATATTCCAACCCTAGAAATTAGTTTCAACCCATAATGTGAAATTAATCACATTATTTCCTGATAACCTAAATACCATCATTACCCTTTGTCAGTGTTTATTTTACTCGGTACACTTAAATCCATATCAGTGTACCGAATTCACTCCTAATGTGACATTTTTTTACATTTTTCATATAATTCCATAAATTCAAGTTTCCTATCAGATTTATTGTGCATTTTTATTACTCTTAAAATATCAATTTTTATTATAATATTTTCTATTTATTATATTTTCAATAATTACACATTATGCATTATTGCATATTATGCACATAATGCATTTCTAATATTTCTATTACCCTAATTACCATCTCTAAACACCAATTATTATTTCAAAATGTCTAAATCCATCCTAAATCAGATTTTACTCCAAATTTTCCTAATTTACAAAATTAACTATTTTTTCCTATTACTCATTTATTACAAAATTAACCTAATAATTACATCTAACACCCTAAATGCTATAAGTATCATACTCCATCAGATCTTAACACCCTAAAACATCTACTTATTCACTAAGTCAGAAATTAATAATTTAATTACTTAATTAATCCTAAATTACCCATTTTATGCCTCATTTTAGGACCTAAAAATTATCTAAAAATTTCAAAAATTAATTTTTGAAAAAGGGCTTCATAGCACTGTTCTATATCATCTGAGTAATCTACACAAAAATTTTGGGCTTGAAACTACACTCCTAAGGTCATTTATTTATAAATCGAAATGTGCTCGGTTTTGCACGATTTCTTAGGGGCCATATATTACGGGATATAATTTCATCAAAATAATATTTTTCCTACAAACTACATACAGAAATATCCCAGAATAACAAAATTCATAATTTTCTAATTATATTTACTATTTTTACAAAAATTTACAAGATTCGGGCTGGAAATCGGACTCACCGATTTGGGTGGCTCCGGCCACCGCGGGCCGCCGTGGCCTTGTCGGCCGGCCTGGGCGCTGCCACCACCGTGTGGTGGTGGTAGCCGTCCACTTCCAGCTCCTCGTCTGGTGTGGGTTCCTTTTAAAACCCTTAACTGCACAGTTTTTCTTATTTTTTTTATTTTCTGGATTTTCTCTCGAATTTTCAACTCTCTCTAATTTTCTCTGATTTGTATCTGTCCAAATGTGCTCTGTAATTTTTCCTACTATTTATAGGGCTTTGTGGAATTTATTGTGCATTAAATGGGACAAGACAATTGCCTTATCCCTTGATTTTTGGCTTTTATGTTGTCTTAATTTAATTGGCCGAATTTTTTCTTATTTTTCCCAGGTGCCACGACCCAATTCTGGATGATTCATGATTTTTCCTGATTTTTCTTGATTTTTCCTTAATTAATTATGAATTTTCTTTAAGCATTTAGTATTATTTTAGCACATTTCGCGTATTTTAAGTAATTACGCGTATTTATACTTACATGTATATTCATATATAGTACAAATAAATATTCTTAAATATTATTTTGGTCATTCTAAAATTTTTAGTATACATATAATCTGTCTCTAATAATTTATTAGTTATTATATTACACTTTTTGCCTTTTTGGTAATTAGCAGTTATTATGCTTAAAATTTGAAAATTTTATAGTCTCCTATTTTACTACTTATTTTCTTAAATTTAAGTTTACAGGGTCATTTTTACTGATATCTTGTTAAATAATTTATAATTTGGGTTTGATCGGATCTTTTAACCGATCGCCCTAAACCTTAAGCTCTATGTTCAATCCTACGGTTACTTGGCTGAACCTTGGGGCTTACATCGGGGTGTCGAAATATATTTACTTTATATTTATTTTATAGCTAGATATTTAGTATATAATTTAGTTAGTTAGTGTTGTTTCTATTCTATATAGTTTGTTACTTATTCTTATTCAATTAGTTAGGATTAGTTTTACATGTATAGATAGTATAAATAGGCTACTACACATTTGCTCATAATCAATTCCAATATTCATCATTTTACATTCTCATTTCCTTCTTCCTTATGATTTCTCTCAAACACATATTGCTCGATACACATTCTCAAGGGAATTCAGGGTAGGTGATCAACGTTAGAGTTAGACTGCAGCTCTTCACAAAATACCAATAAAATTTTGATACATGAATATATAATTAGTACTTTTCCAAAAGTATATTCCTTCATTTTTAAGTATTTAAATATCATTAATACTTGTACGCCACTCATAATTTCATGTACTATATTAGCATCATTGAATTTTTTTTCTAATTTAAGTGGGTGCTTCCAACATGGATGCAATTAGTACAAGACTAAATTAAAAGCATTTTACATTTTATGCATTTTTTTTTTCATCCAATTTGTAATCAATAATCAATTTTAAAAGATTAAAAAAAGAAGAAAAAAAAGAAAATTACCATCTTTACTTTCATCAAGTGTAGTAAAGAGGACATTTATCAACAAGGTTAGTAAAATATACATAGAGAGAGAGAGAGAGAAATGTCAATTTGTCCATATGCCCTGTAGTGGATGGAGTGAATGCAATCTAGTATTTTTATTTTTTATCTTTTTTTAACAAATTAATATATAAGAATAGTGTTTTGACAATATATTAGATAGGATGAGAAAATATGTGTAATTATATTTTCATAACTATCACTCAACTCTGGTTAAACTTTACCTGGATGCGAAACTTTTGCCTCGGACAATCTTAATTCTACTTTGGACAAGAAAAAATTACATTAGCGTCTCATTTTCAATAGCTATATTTCATTTTAAAATTTGTGCTTTAAATTTATTCAAAAGGTATTTGGAATTATTTTTTTTTTTAAAGAACATCAAATGGAAATTATGTGTCCGCTAATGTCATGCTCTCAAGGCACTTGCATGTGTGTCCACAAGGTGCCCCTAAATTTATTGATGTTTTCATATACATTGATGAAGATACTTTATTACGGAATGTCTTTCAAAATCAAAATACAGACCTCTTGTCAGAACAATTGTAAAAATGAAAGGATAGCATAGAAACGTAGCTTTACAGTATAATCTTCGCATTAGGCTATATTTTAGGTCATAACATATAAGAAATGGAACTCGAACAACTAAAATTTTAGGCAAAACGTTATAAAGGAAAAACATTTCTGAAATTATATATTATAATATAATTTGAAGAAAAAAATTAAGACATAAAAAAAAATAATTCCTGAAATTATATATTATAATATATTATTCAATAAGCGAATTAAACATGCTTAGAACGATTGAAATTCATCACGTACGGGTTTCATCATCAATGCCAAAATCACGTACTGAAATTGCGAAATCAAGCCATACTCAATACAAGCATTTTGGACCAAAATTTATCTGATGCGATCTGATATCTTGCATAAAACCTATTTATAGATGAAGGTTGAAAGACAAATTTTAGGATTTTTATATGGTTAACTATGTGTTTTTTATAGGATTGGTTCACATATCTATCTTACTTTTGATTTTACATCAATTAGATCTAAATCTTTGAATTAATTATGTTTTCAATGACAACCTATACGTATCTCATTAAAATGAACAACAAAATAATTAAAAGCTGCCCAAATTTTAAGATACATCGTACTCAAATGCCATGCATTTATCCCGGATTTGGCAAATTTTTCGACACAATAGGTTACCATGTGCATCCTCACTAGTCAATAAGCATCAACACCTTATTAAAAAAAGTAAACAAATAACAAGTGGAAAATGCAAGTACCATATACCAAGTTCCTGATCTCACGTGAGTTCACTTTTTGAACTTTTAAATATTACAAATAATTCATTAAATTTTGTTTTTAATATAATTAGGTTTTTGAACCTTTAAATATTACAAATAATCATCCCTAAACCTTAACCATAACCATAGCATAGAAACGTCTTTAAAAGTTGTTAAAGTATACTTTAACACATTAAACTTTGAACTTGGTGCTTTTTTTCTTTTTTTATTTGGGGAAAACAATGTTCCTTATATTGTTAATTATCAAAATTTGTGGGAGTTATTTGTGACATTTGCAATCCAACCAAGTCAAAATTTAAGAGACCACTTGTAACATTTACAATTTTATATTGTATATCCGAACCGAACTCAAAGTTTTGAGGGTTATTTATAATTTTTCTAATAAGATAAAAAAATCATTTACGTTACACCGTTTTCACCACAAATTCAAAGTCCACGAGGAGAGCTATTTGTTATGATATGGAACGGCTTAGGATGAAATTCATAGGTGGTATAAGTACGTCAACTATATCCTGTTAGCGCATCTCCATCCGTAAGGTCTTTTTCAAAGCCCTTAAGATCCTTCTTAATAACCTATTTTTGTAAGAATTTCTTCACTTTATCTAAGGTTTTTAAAGGTTATCGTTTCTTTTTATCTTATTATTTCACACCAATTATTTTTAAATATCTTAATGTTTTCTCAATAATATAAATAATTAATAAATTCATTATCAAAAAATTAAATAAAAAAAGAAAATCAATAATAATATAAGAAATTTATCTTCAACACCATTCCATGCTTTGAGAATATAGCGATCTACTATACTCTTCAGTTTATCACGTATGCTATGGATCATTGATTTTTTTTTTTTTTTCTTTTTTTCTGCCAAAGAATGGATAATTGAATTGAATCTTTTTTCTAGTGTAGAGGTGCCAGTGTATTCAACTTTGAATGTATATGCATTTTAATTTCCCAAAAGGTGGAAGACCGCAAACGGATTCCTGTCGCTAAATTAAATATTATTTAGTTTTAAAAAAAAAAAAATTGAATAGCTTTCTAGATCCTTCATGAAGGACCCATGAATTATAAGAATCCAACTCCATCCGTTAAAAACCTCAAAAAAAGATTCTTGATTTAAGATCCCACGTTAAGGATTATGAATGGGAATATTCAACAGACCTAACGCAAACTAATGAAATGATGTTTATTGGTCCATGTTCTAAATCTTTAAATTTAAATGGGTGGAGATTTCAGCAGAAATAGTTTCGACTTACGAGACAGACCGACATCAAGATAGACTAAAATAGGAAAAGGGCATGTTCATTGCATGGTTCGCCGCGCAATCCAGCCGGGAATTTCCCAAGTAGTGCTGCGATTGTGAACACCGCCCTTTAATTGTAACTATATTTCACGAGAATGAGTTAGTAGTATATAAATATGTACGAAATTTTTAATCCGTAAAAACATGAATAGCAATATTTTAGAAAGTAACAGTTCACGGTGGATGCTTTAATTTTAATTTCAATGCACTATATATAGTTTTAGATGCCAATTGCGGTAAAGTCCAATTATCCAACAAACCTGATTTGATATGTAAAAGCATAAATATACTTAAAATAAGCTTATAAAATACTAGCACTAACAGCAAATAATATTTCTCTGTATATATATATATATATATGTAAAAATATGGATTTAAATATATATTCTACAAATATTTATTATCTTATCAGTTCGATTTGGGCAAACATAAGATGCACTATATTTTTATTAGAAGGTAATTAGATGGATACTAAGGAAATCTATAGCTAGAATTGCGATCAATATTCATATCCAAATAATTCCTTATTAAACAAGGTAAAGTAAAACCAAGCCAGTTTGGACATCCATGTGTGAAACCGTAGGATGTTGTGTTTTTATTTTTTATTTTTTTAAGTATGGTTTAATTGCTGTAATTTTATAGTATTGGATTGAATACAATTTTTTATACTCTATTTGATTTGTATGATTAGCTATGGTACTTGACACAAAAGTTCATAGAATGCTTGACAAAATCTAAAAAATTTGCATTACTTTGATGGTATAAAAATCTATTTAAATATACAAAATAAATATATTTTTAAATTTTGAAAAATAACCTTACATAGTTTCCAAATCACAATATTAAACCTTATCTCAATTTATATTATAAATAATTGATTTTTTTAATTTTTCAGTTATAAAAATTTGTGCCCAATGTTGGACACACCAAATATAGTATAATAAAATTTATACTCTCCTATACTTCATATACTGTATTGTCCAATTCTTCTTATGCTAAATTTACAAAAAATGTAACTTAAATTTATTGTTTCTATAAGTGCATAACGTGACTTATTATTTAAAACTATTTACTAGTATTAGTTTAGGAATACGTATAAACTTTTAATTAGTCTATAGAAATTAATTTAGAATTTCTATTTAATAAATAATATAATAAAAATATAATCCAATGATAAAGAAATTGCAGAAAGTAAAAAGGAAATTGAAAATAGAAAGAATTATAGGAGGTCCAATAGAGCATACCACTAGATAGCCCTTTAGCACACTTGTGGAAAGGAATATTGAAGGAGATTTTCCTTATAAGCAACACTTGCGAAGTTAGGTATGCCAATTCAATTGTTGCTTGAAGGGAAATTTTCTCGCAACTGCTGGATTGCAAAATTGAAGTTATTCTACGGGAGGTAAATACAATTGTTGACTCTCTTACAGCTAAGTTGCATCAAACAAATGTGTATGAAAACTTTGCTGCTGCTCCTCCAACTTTTGTGCTGTCTTTGCTAAGAAATGATTGTATAGGCTATGGATTAATTAGGCAATGTAAAGTTGTGATGCAAAATGCATGTAGCGCATATAATCTGCCAGCCTTTGGTGGAAAGTCCACCTTTTGATCTGCAGATATTGCTTTTAGCAATGAAATTATCCCTAGTATTACCCCAAGAAAAAAAAAAAAAGAATATTGAAGGTTAAGAAAAGTAACAAATTAAAAACCAATGAGGTGATATTGCCTATTTGTTTTGGTATTAACTCTGAATTTTCAAAACAACAAAAAATACTAAACTAATAATAATTACAATATCCATTTGCTCGGAATCATAAAATTTCTAAATAATAAATCACATCGCAAGCAAAATAGTAGATAGACCGGAAAATGGACTAAATACAAGGATAAAACTAGAAATGAAAAATAAATTGGAAAATATAAAATATAATATAAACAGTACCAAAATATCATATAAATATAAACGTAAAATCAGACTCGATAATAATTATAATAACAATACTAAAGATGTACATTTCATGATAGTTAAAAGGATTTGAGTCTTCTCAATTTTTCTATCCTCAACTTACAAAAATTAATAATTTAAATTGTCTAAATAACTTATAATTTTATCATGACATAATAATATTTCTTATAATTTCAACCATTGACTATACATAATATTATATAAAAAGAATAAATTGAAAACAATTGAAAAAAATAAATTGAGATGATCCATTTTATTTAAGTTAGGACTTTGTGTTAGGCTTTAGCAACTCTTGTGTGATGACAATAGTGGTTAGTCCTCGGCCAACTTGAAAATCCAAATGTGAATTTGAGTTGGGCGAATTTCACTTTCCAAACTTGTAACTTTCACCGTGTATCACTTTCCATATTTGTGGTTTCTTTATTTGACATTTTGCAAACCTGTACATGTAGACTTTTTATTACTCCTTAATAATGAATTTAATAAAATAATATTATTGAGTATACTTAATTCAATCATATAGTAATAAATAAGAGTAAATTCAGAAAACAATCCAAAAGAAAACAGAGAAAATGGGAGGGAAAAAAGGCGCCACGGGCTTAGCCGGCCACCGTTGAATCGTATCATTATAAGTTTCAATTATCATGGCAAAAATTAAAAAAAAAAAAAAAAGGTTTCAATTATCAACCTAATTACTGTGGAATTCGGGATAATAAATAGAAAACCTTATGATATCTTTAAGCTTAAGCATTTGAATAGCTTAATTGCAGATCAAAAATAAAATCTTGAGCTCGTCAAAACTTTTAGTGTGAAGATCTGGTGCTATTTTATATATTACATAAGAGTAATTTGAAGAAAGAAATACAGAATAATGTTTTCATCAATTATTTTTCATACATTACAGAAAATCTTATCCATAAGCTTAGAATATACCCGAATCTAGGATCTTGGATGTATTTCACAAGACAAATGAAATGATGAAATACGACAACAACCCTGTAATTAATAAAGTACATAAGACAAAAGAGATAAAGACCTTTAAGTTAAAAGATAACGCCGATAATTCATAATTTGAAATTCCGATGCATGTGATAATGCACCATAGGGATGAAAGTATAAATGCCTAGGCAATCTCAATCAAATAACAAAAAGATCTTAATTTGTTTGTCTTATTTGCTAATTCGAAATGAATCAAGACAAGGAAATAGCAAGCTCATTATTAGAATATAGAAACCCTGACAAAAGCAGAGGGCTCTTTTCTTTTCTTTTTTTTTTTTTTAACTAGCTCAATGATAATTTAATTTGTAGAAGTTTACTCTAAAGTTGAATTATTAGATGGATTCGATATTATTGTAGAGAGCTGTCTATTTCTTAGGAATGTCTAAATTGAGTATAACATAATAAATATTTTTATAATTTAATAGTATAAACGTTACTCTTTCAATGAGATAAATGTATTTTTAATCTTTTTTTCTTTTTTCGTGAAGTCATAGTATATTAATAGGTTGATAAAAAGATTTTTAAAAAATTATGTAGTTAAGTTGGACAAGCTAAATTGAAAAAATGTCATGGGTTTTTATGGGTAACTGCCTTTTTCATGATGGAGGAGAGAAAGAAAATCGAACTTCATTTTTATAATTTATAAAACAGAACGGTATTCATATTAATTGCATTATAAGATTTTGACATACAAGGTTTTATGGCAACGATACGAAATATTGCATTACCGTGACCAGAACAAATAAGTTTTTCCAAAATCATGCGGTTAAATTTTAATAGTGTTTTTCAAATGACTTGGATATTTTATACATATGTACATATATATATACATACATACATACATACATATGGAAATATATACATGAAATTGCCAGCTAAAGCACAGGAAAAAAGAAAGAAAAGAAAAGAAAAGAATTGGAGGAATCTAGTATTAGTACCCTAAAAGCAACAAATGAATGACACGTGATCAGAAGAATACAACAAAAGAGGAGCCTAGAGATGGTTGACTGTTTACGGAAGCTGACAGAGGTAAAAGGAAACTCCTGAGACCGGAAAACCGAAGAGCATGTGGCGCCGGTGGCCGCAGTCGCAACCGCAGCCGCTCTGTCAGGCTGGCCAAAGTCATAGCATATTCCGCCACCAGCTCCGCCAGTAGGGTCACATTGATCATCCTCTTGAAATGCTTGAATGACTTTGTTTCTCTCTGTAACTTCTCTTTTTCTGAAAGGACCTAAAGCAATGCCTCAATGCGTGAAGGCTTGAAAGTCTAGCGAGAGTATATATAATAACACAAAAATGTGTATTTGGAGAATTTGAGTGGGATTCGTGCACCGTGGAAAATTTGGATTTCAACTCCCATGCGCATACAGTTCCTATGGCTTTTGTTGAATTTGACCGACTCGTCATAATCATGTTCACATTCTCGGGCTTTCTGCTCCTGTCTTTTTAGTTTTTACGGATTTGTGCTTTGAACCGTTTTTACATTTTCTCTGCGTACCTACTTCGGCTAATAACAAGATCGATTTAAGTAAGGATAAAATACAAACACATTTCTTTATATTTGCTTCTAAATGCTCCTAAATTTTTTATTTTTAAATCGGGCGCTCAAATATCGAAATCTTTATAAAAATTATACCTAAACTATGTTCTACTATTTTGCTCTCGGATAAAACGTTTAAAAAATTAGGAAAAATACAAGCTTAATTATCAATGTTTACTTTCATTTCTATTTGAGTCATCTATCTTTTATTTTTTGCATTTGAATCCTCAATATTTACAAGAACTTTAAGACGAGTTTATCTTTCCTTCTTTTTTTTTTTTTAATTTGAATGGCCATATATAGCTGCTACCGAATCATACAATGAAACTAAAAGTTAAGGGTAGCAAATAACTACCTACAATGAGATGCATGGTTCTCCTAAATAAATTGTATAAGGACCAATTTCAAACTTTGAATCAATTCGAAATTGGCTTAGAACTGGCTCGTTGAGTCGTTGAACTAGCTCGATTGAATCATGAGTGAGCTTAACCCAACTGTTAAACTATCGAGCCTTAAAGGTTTAGGTGATTTAAATATGCACAACTTAGTAGGTTGGCTAAGCTTTGAACTAATAGGTTGGCTTGCCAATTTAAGGCTAAATTAACCTCGAAATTTAAAATATATTCAATATATAATATAATATTATATACATATATACTATGTATATACTATATATAATTATAATGTACTATATATAATATATTGCAAGAAGTATATGTTATATATAGTACATAATAATTAATATACTATATATAATATACTGCATATAAGAAATCTTCCTATTTTTTTGTTATTTTGGTCATTTTTACTTGACATTATAATATAACATCACTCTCACACAATCCAAATGAATTATTTTGGGATTGAAAAAATATAAAATAAAAAATAAAACTTTTGCTTTACAAGCAACTACATGTCAACATAACGTTTTAGAATTATTTGAATAAAGAAAAAAGGAAGAAGAAATACACAAATAGGCAACAAATTATCTATAATAATTCATGAAAATGTGAAAAAACAAAAAAAAAAATTAAAACACATGATTCAAGGGTTATCAAATTGACTTGAGCCTGTGGCCTCAAGGGCCGAGTCCAATTCACTTCATTTTTTGCTTATGAACAAACAGTTTAAAGCTAGTTCGACCTAGTGCATACCTCTATCCTTAAGTGGCCATAAGCCACCCCCTTAATGGTCCTTTTTGAAATCTCCATTTTTTTTTAGCGATTTTTATTTTTATATTTTTATTAATTTACTTTAAAATTAATATTAATATATATACACATATAAATTTATATTTTATATATTATCTTTNACAGAATAATGTTTTCATCAATTATTTTTCATACATTACAGAAAATCTTATCCATAAGCTTAGAATATACCCGAATCTAGGATCTTGGATGTATTTCACAAGACAAATGAAATGATGAAATACGACAACAACCCTGTAATTAATAAAGTACATAAGACAAAAGAGATAAAGACCTTTAAGTTAAAAGATAACGCCGATAATTCATAATTTGAAATTCCGATGCATGTGATAATGCACCATAGGGATGAAAGTATAAATGCCTAGGCAATCTCAATCAAATAACAAAAAGATCTTAATTTGTTTGTCTTATTTGCTAATTCGAAATGAATCAAGACAAGGAAATAGCAAGCTCATTATTAGAATATAGAAACCCTGACAAAAGCAGAGGGCTCTTTTCTTTTCTTTTTTTTTTTTTTAACTAGCTCAATGATAATTTAATTTGTAGAAGTTTACTCTAAAGTTGAATTATTAGATGGATTCGATATTATTGTAGAGAGCTGTCTATTTCTTAGGAATGTCTAAATTGAGTATAACATAATAAATATTTTTATAATTTAATAGTATAAACGTTACTCTTTCAATGAGATAAATGTATTTTTAATCTTTTTTTCTTTTTTCGTGAAGTCATAGTATATTAATAGGTTGATAAAAAGATTTTTAAAAAATTATGTAGTTAAGTTGGACAAGCTAAATTGAAAAAATGTCATGGGTTTTTATGGGTAACTGCCTTTTTCATGATGGAGGAGAGAAAGAAAATCGAACTTCATTTTTATAATTTATAAAACAGAACGGTATTCATATTAATTGCATTATAAGATTTTGACATACAAGGTTTTATGGCAACGATACGAAATATTGCATTACCGTGACCAGAACAAATAAGTTTTTCCAAAATCATGCGGTTAAATTTTAATAGTGTTTTTCAAATGACTTGGATATTTTATACATATGTACATATATATATACATACATACATACATACATATGGAAATATATACATGAAATTGCCAGCTAAAGCACAGGAAAAAAGAAAGAAAAGAAAAGAAAAGAATTGGAGGAATCTAGTATTAGTACCCTAAAAGCAACAAATGAATGACACGTGATCAGAAGAATACAACAAAAGAGGAGCCTAGAGATGGTTGACTGTTTACGGAAGCTGACAGAGGTAAAAGGAAACTCCTGAGACCGGAAAACCGAAGAGCATGTGGCGCCGGTGGCCGCAGTCGCAACCGCAGCCGCTCTGTCAGGCTGGCCAAAGTCATAGCATATTCCGCCACCAGCTCCGCCAGTAGGGTCACATTGATCATCCTCTTGAAATGCTTGAATGACTTTGTTTCTCTCTGTAACTTCTCTTTTTCTGAAAGGACCTAAAGCAATGCCTCAATGCGTGAAGGCTTGAAAGTCTAGCGAGAGTATATATAATAACACAAAAATGTGTATTTGGAGAATTTGAGTGGGATTCGTGCACCGTGGAAAATTTGGATTTCAACTCCCATGCGCATACAGTTCCTATGGCTTTTGTTGAATTTGACCGACTCGTCATAATCATGTTCACATTCTCGGGCTTTCTGCTCCTGTCTTTTTAGTTTTTACGGATTTGTGCTTTGAACCGTTTTTACATTTTCTCTGCGTACCTACTTCGGCTAATAACAAGATCGATTTAAGTAAGGATAAAATACAAACACATTTCTTTATATTTGCTTCTAAATGCTCCTAAATTTTTTATTTTTAAATCGGGCGCTCAAATATCGAAATCTTTATAAAAATTATACCTAAACTATGTTCTACTATTTTGCTCTCGGATAAAACGTTTAAAAAATTAGGAAAAATACAAGCTTAATTATCAATGTTTACTTTCATTTCTATTTGAGTCATCTATCTTTTATTTTTTGCATTTGAATCCTCAATATTTACAAGAACTTTAAGACGAGTTTATCTTTCCTTCTTTTTTTTTTTTTAATTTGAATGGCCATATATAGCTGCTACCGAATCATACAATGAAACTAAAAGTTAAGGGTAGCAAATAACTACCTACAATGAGATGCATGGTTCTCCTAAATAAATTGTATAAGGACCAATTTCAAACTTTGAATCAATTCGAAATTGGCTTAGAACTGGCTCGTTGAGTCGTTGAACTAGCTCGATTGAATCATGAGTGAGCTTAACCCAACTGTTAAACTATCGAGCCTTAAAGGTTTAGGTGATTTAAATATGCACAACTTAGTAGGTTGGCTAAGCTTTGAACTAATAGGTTGGCTTGCCAATTTAAGGCTAAATTAACCTCGAAATTTAAAATATATTATATATATAATATAATATTATATACATATATACTATGTATATACTATATATAATTATAATGTACTATATATAATATATTGCAAGAAGTATATGTTATATATAGTACATAATAATTAATATACTATATATAATATACTGCATATAAGAAATCTTCCTATTTTTTTGTTATTTTGGTCATTTTTACTTGACATTATAATATAACATCACTCTCACACAATCCAAATGAATTATTTTGGGATTGAAAAAATATAAAATAAAAAATAAAACTTTTGCTTTACAAGCAACTACATGTCAACATAACGTTTTAGAATTATTTGAATAAAGAAAAAAGGAAGAAGAAATACACAAATAGGCAACAAATTATCTATAATAATTCATGAAAATGTGAAAAAACAAAAAAAAAAATTAAAACACATGATTCAAGGGTTATCAAATTGACTTGAGCCTGTGGCCTCAAGGGCCGAGTCCAATTCACTTCATTTTTTGCTTATGAACAAACAGTTTAAAGCTAGTTCGACCTAGTGCATACCTCTATCCTTAAGTGGCCATAAGCCACCCCCTTAATGGTCCTTTTTGAAATCTCCATTTTTTTTTAGCGATTTTTATTTTTATATTTTTATTAATTTACTTTAAAATTAATATTAATATATATACACATATAAATTTATATTTTATATATTATCTTTATATTTTTCTATTTTGCATATTTGTAATTTTTTTTCATTTCTTTCAATTTTAATGAATTTTTATTAGTTTTGAATTTTAATATTTTTATTATCTTATTTATTTTTTTAATATTTCATTATATTACTTATATATAATAAAAGTACGTGGACTAATAGAATGTTGCCCACTGTCAAAGCTAATGGAAAAATTAATGACGAACTAACATAGGAATTACTTGTAAACTTTTGCAATCATTAATGACTCAAATAGAAAATTTAAAACATTTAGTATTCAAGTAGAAATGATTATAATTATTAAGAACTAAATTTACACTTTTCCTAAAAAGTATTTTTAAGTATTTTTAATTCTTTCTAAAGGGCATAATGTTCATATTGGTGACTAAAAAGCATTTTTGAAGATTTAGGAATATAAATTGTTGAAGTTTAAAAAGGGGCTAAGTGTATATAGAGATGAATAGCCTTACGGAAACTTAGAGCCTGCTCTACTCTACATAATTGGTTAATTTCATATGGATATTGAAGATTAGATAATATGGTCTAGTTCTAACTTTCAAAATTCCAACTTTCGAAAATGTCTTATCATAAAAAAGGGGCAAGAATACAACATCTCAATATCCTATATTCATCATAGGATACATATTCTAAGATATATAAGGTATAGGTTATCAAATCCCTTTACTTACCTTACTAAAATTGTCAACTAGTAATGTTGAAACATAACAAAATATATTACATTTGACTTAATACAAATGAAGACTTATTGGGTTCCTGTACCAATTAGAGAAGGTAAAATCCATAAAGAATTTTATCGTCTTCTCTAAATACTATTATTAACTCTACTTTCTTAACTGTCATTTCCTTTATCGCCTCTTATTTTCTATTTATCATTGCTCAATTTTCCTCAATTATAATATAATCTTAACTAATTTTTCTTATATACTTTAATTGTTGATTAAGTTTCCATCTTTTCTTTAATATAAAGAAAAGTACCTATTACTTGTTATCATATTTGATTAGCAAAATTTCTTAAGTAAATTTGTGTTAGATCTTACTTATTGCAAATAACTGAGCGAGATGTTCTCTTTTCCTAATAAATAAAATATTATCCAAATATTTCCGTGGCCCCAATTAAAGTTCTACTAAAGTATCAATTACAGAATCAATTTGACTTTGAAATGCTAGCTATTTGTTTGGTTGAAAGTGATGACTAATGGAGACATAATTTATGTTTCTAAAATTTCATTATAATTGTAGAGCATGTAAATGTCTTTGTGAGAAATATGTGTGAGAAAAATATATGATTGAATTATTTAAGATTATCAAATACATGAATATACTAAATTATAAATATATGCAAAAATAGACAAGTTGTTGCCCTACACTAAGTAGATTCTACAAAGCATAAATTTCAAATGGTATTGCAATTACAATGTTAGTTTTTATTCCAAAATTAGATAACTAATACCCACAAGATAGGAAACAGATGAGGTCTCATATTGCATCCGTGATAATCATAAGTTCTAAGCCCTTAAATTTATATTTCAAACTATGCAATCAATTTTACTCCAAACTTTGGGATGAAGTCATAGTCATTAAACAAGGTGATCTCTTAGAGTTTGTTTTTAAAAAATAGAGTTTATAAAAAATATATAAAACTATTTGATATAGTATGCTACAAAACGTAAATTCGAAATTCAAGTTTCATAATATAATGAGATGTTCAAGAAATTATTTTGTTACATCCTACCATAAGACAGGATGTTTCATCACATAGGATTAATTGCTTTAACTATACACGCAATTCTGATAAAAGACTATACTTTGTACATTCAGCGCACTAAAAGAGTTTAGCTTTAGTCTATAAAGTTGCAAATATACACAATATTTATAGACCAAAAGTTACAAACTTCATTTATCAAGACTTAGCGATTTTATCCCTATTATACTTTGTTTGTAAGACTTGAACTTTTCCAAAATAGCTTACTATACTAATGCTCCCAAAAGTTTATCCTCCGCTTGTGATGGTGCCTAGTTCCCACCTCTTAACCTAAGGATAAAATTCTTTATCTCCTTAGCTACTATGAGTTGAGTGAGAGTGGATAAACAAGCAACAATACAATGAAGAACAATGCATAAACATACAGTTATCACATTAGAGTAGAACATTCAGCCAAACAAAGGAAAATGCAATAATTGTATGGCATGTTAATGCACATGACATGTATCGGTACCAATATCCTAACTTAGATTAGCACTCATCTAGTTGATCAACTTCAATTTGGGCATCTATATATCACATCTAGGAATCTAGCAATAATTTGGCTTAGCATTAACCACAAAACATGGTTAAGATCATTGGTCAATGGAGATCTATATGTACGAAAACCAAGCTTTTCAAGTGAAAACTTATCTTAGTAGATTTATTAGTTTCAAAAATCTAACCTATAGCTTCATTTCATTTCATGCCATGCCATGAATGCATCAACCATATCTTAAATATTCACCAAGCAAAGTGAGCAAGCTTATTTATTTAATCTTTTAGCTAAAACTTTAGTTTACTTCTTTTTCCTTTTCCTTCTCCTTTTCCTTTTCTTTTTTAATACCTTGGTGTCGAGTTCACTTAAGTGAATTCCTTAGGAGGTAAGGGGGTTAGTACTTCGTATTTGTCTAAGTTAGCACAACACTAGATAATAACACATCATCAAATCACATTTCATCCCGCATAGACATAAAATCAAACATCAAGGAGATTCATCACATAGTAAGTTCAATCATTACATAGTAATCACAATAGCCACATACAAGAGAACCTCACTCCTTATTGAATAGATATAGATCTACTCTTTACACACATGCCCACTCACTTGGGCCTGTCAATCGTTCCCAAGTTTATTCTTCAGCATGTTACTATTCTTCAGCTATCTCATCTGATAAAGATATGTAGTTTCGAAGTTAATTATAGTGTGTATGTATCCTCCAGTTTGTTGCTAGCTTACTTTTATTTAGGGCATAAGGTTATTATTTAAGAAAATATTCATCATAGACTTCTTCTAACTTAGCCTCCAATTTATCTCCCGATTTAGCCTCCAATTTATTATGATAGAAATCTAATTTTATTATTTATTATAAAAAAAGGTAAAAGAGAAAAAAAAAAAAACGTTTATTGAGGGACATGACTCTATTAGGAATTGAACCCATAACCTTAGGTTTGCAAAATAAAATACTTAGCCACTTATCCATATCTATTAATATAATAAATTTTACTTTTCAATATATATATAATATTTATTTTCATTTTTTTTATAAATTCAATTATTTTTTGGATCCGTCCATGTGCTCTAGTCCATATGGAGAGCAAGGACGGTTGTTATGTACTTCGGCATGCTGTGAATCCTTGCGTTGAAGATTGTTCTACTAGGAGGAGGAAGAGGAGAGGGGGGAAGGGGGTTCTGTCTGGCTTAAGCATTTAGAAGCGGTGTTCAAAGCAGCTTTGTATCAGCGAATCAGGTCCTTTTTATATTATTTATTTATTTTCTTCCCAAAGAAATGAATTTCATTCTTTGAGATATATAAAAATATTAGTATATATAATATTGAGAAAATACATTAAAAGAAATGGGGATCTAAAGATCGCAATTAAGAAATGAAACCTAAGACTCTAATTGGGAAAGATTCCTAGGGATGATAAATAAAGTAAATAATAAAAACAATAGAAAACATCTAGATCAAAGAACATGATTAACACGACCTTTATTCATTGATGAACGGCTGCAAATCTTTAGATCTGCATCAAAATGTCCTCTTATTGCAATAGTTGCAGAGTAAAAATAATGAAGACATCCTCTTATTGCAATAGTTGTGTAGTAAAAATAGTGATGATATGGGTTACCACACCATTCGATTACACAAAAAAAAAAAAAAAAGGCAATTAGGCCGTTTACTTTGGCTATTTTAAGACAACTTTGTAATTAATAAAGTACATAAAACAAAAGAGATGAAGACCTTTAGTGAAGGGATAATTTTCATGATTCGTATATTGGATTTCGATGCATGTGATAATACACCTTAGGGATGAAAGTAAATGCCTAGGCAATCTCAATCAAAGAACCAAAGATCTTATTTCGCTTGTCTTATTTGCTAATTCGAAAGATATCAAAACAAGGAAATAGCAAGCTCATTATTAGAATATAGAAACCCTACCAAAAGCGGAGGAATCTAACTTTTTTTTTTTTTCTTCCGGTCAACTAGCCCAATGATAATTTAATTATAAAAGTTAAGCCTGAAATTGAACCATTTTAGATGGATCCGACGTTAATGCAGAGATCAGTCCAATTTCTAGAAATATTTAAGTTGAGTAGTATGGTACGAATATTATTCTTTCAATGGAATAATCAAATTTGAATCCAATTTTTTTCCAAAAGTTAGAAATATATTAATAAGTTGATAGAAAGGTTAGAAAAAAGAAAAAAGTAGTTAAGTTGGATACACTAAATTGAAAAATGTCAAGGTATTTATGGGCAACTACATTTTTGTAACACAGAAGAGAAAGAAAATCGAACTCCTTCCGTTCGTACGAAAGGGAACAGGATTCATATAAATTGCAATTTAAGATTTTGATCTATGAGGTTTTAATTCAATCATACGAGGCACAGACATTGCATTACACACAGAGATTGGATTAATTAAGTTTTCCCAAAATAATACGGCTAAATAATTCAAAAGTGTTTGTCAAATGAATGAAACATGATCAGAAGAATACAACAAAAGAGGAGCCTAAAGATGGTTGACTGTTTAAGGAAGCTGACAGAGGCAAAAGGAGACTTCTGAGGCCGGAAAACCGAGGGGTATGTCGGGCCGGTGGACGCAGTCGCAACCGCAGCTGCTCCGTCAGGCTGGCCAGAGTCATAGCATATTCCGCCACCAGCTCCGCCATTAGGGTCACCTTCATCATCCTCTTGAAATGTTTGAATGAGTTTGTTTCTCTGTAAACTCTCCTTATATGAAAGGACCTAACCCAAAGCAAAGCCCAATGCGTGAAGGCTTTGAAAGTCTGGCTAGGATATGTAAAACACAAAAGATGTGTGTTTGGAGAATTTGAATGGGATTCGTGCAACGTGGAGAAACTGGATTTTAACTCCCATGTGCACATATGCTTACCAGTTTGTGTGGATTTCGTTGAATTTGACCGACTTGTCATAATCATGGTCACATTCCCGGACTTTCCACTCCGGTCTTTTTAGTTTTTATGGATGGACGCTTTGAACCTTTTTTACAATAGACGTACTTGGGCTAATAATAAAATGAATTCAAGAAAGAGTAATTACAAATATATCTTTTATATTTGCTTCAAGTACTCATACTCATAGGATTATATCTGGTTCAAGAAAGGGTAATTACAAATTCCAATTTTCATAAACTTATTTCGATAAAATAAGGCATAGAATACAACATCTTTATATCCCATATTCATGTTGAAACCTTTATTCTAAAATATAAAAGGCATGAGTTACTAAATTCCTACACCCACTTTATTAAAATTCTCAATTATTAATATTAAATATAACAAAACGTAATATATTCAACTTAATACTTGCAAGGACTTATGTACCAATTGTAGAGGGCAAAATCCCTAAAGAATATTACATTATATCCTATATTTCTTTGTCATATTTCATCTTCTTCTCTAAGTATTATGATTAACCCTATTTTGTCAATTGTCATTTCCTTTACTGCCTCTTATTTTCTATTTGTCACTACTCAATTTACCTTGACTCTAAGATAATCTTAACTTTTTCTTCTATGTTATTTTATTGTTAATTAAGTTTCCATCTTTTCTTTCCACAATGCAAAGCTTATTTGTTGTTATATTAGATTAACAAAATTTTCAGCAAATTTGTACTTGATCTTGTTTAATGCAAATCACTAAGAAATATTCTTTTTTCCCCAAATAAATGAAATATCATCTAAATATTTTCATGGCCCCGTTGAAACATCTATTATTGAATCATTTTGAATTGGAAACACTAGTTATTTGTTTGATCACAATGATGTTTAGTAAGAACATAATTAATTCTTCTAAAATTTTGTTAGGATTATGGAATATGTAAATGCCTTGAGAAATATGTGAGGGAAAAATTAATAATATATGTTTGAATTGTTTGAGATTATGGATTGATGAATATACTAAATTGTAAATATGTAGAAAAATTGACAAGCTATTGGACACTTTGCTTCAAAAATTTTATTTTATAAAAATAAAAGAAAAACTTTCATATTGTACTATGTGGGGTTCCCTATACCTAAGAGGATCTATAGGGTAGCAATTACAATGTCAATTTTGATTCCATAATTAGAGGATCGATACGTACCGAATAGGAAATAAATAAGGTCCCTTATCTTATCCCTACCTATCCTATATTTAGTTAGGTCTACATACAAAACCTAAAGGGTATTGTAATGTTTAATTCTGATTGGTTAGCTTGTATAAAATTAGAAGGTAGTTAAGTTAGTTAGGTATGAACACAGTAATATAAATAGTAAGGTAGTGTATGTGTGAGACTAAGTGAAGGATAAAAAAAAAAAAAAAAAGGGTCTATGAATGTGAGTGCAGTAGTATGTGCGAATACAAAACAAAGTGTGTGTATGCAGTACAAGAAACAGTGTGTTAGTGTAACAAAATAGTGTTTAGTGAATAGTGCAAAGATAATGAGTGATTAAAGAAAAACAACTCTCCTACGTGTATGTGTACTTGTAGTTATTCCTATTTCTTTTTGCTGTTCATTGTTGTCTTTACATTGGTATCAGAGCAATTATGGTAGAAATATGTAGAAATATTAGAGTTCCGAGATAAGTTGTTGACCGTATATGATGACAAAAAAAGTGTGATCTTGAAGTCTCCTCTTGCTAAGAACAAAACATTCAAAATTGATATTCAAACAAGTGTTGGTAAGTGTTTCGCAGCCAATATAGATGAAACTAGTTGGCTTTGGCATCAGCGCTTTCATCATTTGAATTTTTGAAGTTTGAGTCAACTGAAGAATGCTAATATGGTGGATATTCTACCTCAAATTCAAATACAAGATAAGGTGTGTAAAGAATGTCTATTGGGTAAACAAACTAGGGATCGATTCAAATGAGAGACATCACTAAGGACTTCAAGCTTGCTTGAAGTAGTATACTTTGATGTGTATGGACCAATTAGTCCCTCCTCTCTTGGAGGTAATCAATATTTTATCACATTTATTGATGAATTTAGTAAGAGATTATGGGTATATTTGATCCAAAATAAAAGTGAAGTCTTTCAAGTTTTTTAGAAATTTAAAGTTTATGCTAAAAAACAAAGTAGGAAGACAATTAAGATCTTGCAAACCAATGGAGGAGGAGAGTATATTTCAATAGAGTTTAAGAGTTTTTGTGAAGATAATGGTGTTATGCATGAGGTAATAACACCTTATACACCACAACATAATGGAGTAGCTGAGCGAAGAAACAGAACCTTGATGAATATGATGTGTAGTATGTTAAGAACAAGGAATGTACCTAAACATTTTTGGGGAGAAGCAATAGTTACAGCAGCATATGTTCTTAATAGATGCCCAACTAAGAAGTTGATTAATAAGACTCTAGAGGAGGCATGGTCAGGTAAGAAATCAAGTATACAGCATTTAAGAGTATTTGATAGCATTTGTTTTAGTCATGTGGCAGATGAGAAGAGAAAGAAATTGGATGATAAAAATGTGTATGCTATTTTTCTTGGCTATCATCCAACTGGTGCATATAAGCTATACAATCCGCTTACTAAGAAGGTGTTTATAATTAGAGATGTTGTTTTTAATGAAGAAAAGGCGTGGCAATGGGAGAGTAATGTACTAGACAACTCAGTGTAGCTAAGGGATATACATGTGAGTGAAGAAGTGGTAACAAATGAAACATCACCTAATTGTAGTAGAAATAATGCTGATCAGCAGGTTGAACTCAGATAGCGAAGATTACGTTAGAGGCCAAGAAGATTGGATGATTATGAAGTGTTTCCAAATAGTGCAATTACTAAAGAGGGTGATTTGGTTCACATGGCATTATTTGTAGATGTTAAGCTTGTGACTTTTGAACAAGCAATGAGTGACTTAAAGTGGATTGCTGCAATGGAAGAAGTGTTGTAAGCTATTGAAAGAAATCAAACATGGGAATTAATGACTTTGCTAAAGTATAAGAAGCCTATTGATGTTTAAATGGGTGTTCAAGGTAAAAATGAAGTCGGATGGAACTATTTCAAAGTATAAATTAAGGTTAGTAGCAAAAGGTTTTATTGCAAAAACCTAGCCTTAATTTTCAAGAAGTGTTTTCTCTAGTTGCAAGAGTAGAGACTATTAGACTTGTTGTTGCATTTGCATCTTTGAAGTCTTGGTCTACGTATCATACGAATGTTAAGTCTACATTTCTCAATGGTCCTTGGGAAGAAGAGGTTTATGTTGTGCAACAACTTGGTTTTGTAGTTAAAGGCAGTGAGGATAAAGTGTACAAGCTTTGGAAGGCTCTTTATGGTTTAAGGCAAGCACCTCGGGCTTGGAATAAGCGAATTGATGCATTTCTTACACATCATGGGTTTGATAAGTGTGGTAGTGAGTATGGAGTTTATGTGAAAAATAATGGAAGTGATTTGATGATAGTATGTTTGTATGTTGATGATTTACTGGTTGCTAGAAGCAATGTGCATGATATTATCACTTTTAAGGAGGTTATGAAATTAGAATTTCAAATGTTAGATCTTGGCAGACTATCTTATTTTCTTGGATTAGAGTTTACTGAAGTTGAAGAAGGATTATTACTACACCAAACAAAGCATGTAAAGGACATTTTAAGAAGATTTAATATGATGAATTGTAATGAAATTTCAATACCAGTTGATAGTAGTGTAAAGCTAATACGAGATGGTACTAATGCATTGGTTGATTCAATTATGTACAAGCAAATAGTTGGTTCCTTGAGATACTTATGTAACAGCAAATCGGATATTGCATATAGAGTAGGTGTTTTAAGTAGATTTATGGAAAATCCTAGATTGTCACATATGACAGCTGCTAAAAGAGTTTTTAGATACATTAAAAGGACCATGGATTATGGCTTGTTGTTTCAAAAATGTGAAGACATAGATGAGGAAATGGATATGTTGATAGGGTATTCAAATTCAGATTGGTGTGGTGATAAATCAGATAAGAAGAGCACAACAGGGTACTTGTTTCAACTGTGTAATTCAACCTTTGCTTGGAGCTCAAAGAAGCAATAGATTGTTGCACTTTCCTCGTGTGAAGTTGAGTATGTTGCTACATCTACTGTTGCATATGAAGCTGCTTGGTTGCAAAATTTAATATATCAAATGAAGATTCAAGTGAAGGGTCCAATAGTGTCAAAGATTGATAACAAATCAACAATTAACTTGGCTCAACATCTAATTACACATGGTAGAAGTAAACATATTGAGACTCGGTTTCATTTCTTGCGAGATTAGGTCAACAAGGATAAGCTAGTGCTTGAATACTGTAAAACTGAAGAGCAACTTGCTAATATTCTAACTAAGCCTTTGAGAGTAAACACATTTAAAAAATTAAGGCTCATGTTCGGATTAAGGTCTTTTAATTTGATGAAAACCAATCAGCATTAAGGGGTATGTTACAGTGTTTAATTTTGATTGGTTGGCTTGTATAAAATCAGAAGGTAGTTAAGTTGGTTAGGTATGAACACAATGATATAAATAAGATTGTGTGTGTGCGAGACTTTAAGTGAAGGATAAAAAAAGTGGGGGGGGGGGGGGGGGGGGG